>VMBQ01006682.1:17776-46972 GCA_007657795.1 Dreissena rostriformis | reverse complement strand
ATTATTTGAATAGCGTTTTTATACATTATGTATTTCTTTAAACATATTTATTGTTTTTAATACATATTTGTATACTAAAAGAAGGTAAGTTTTGAGCAAAAATGCCATAACGGATGCATTTGAAATGTATGAACTGTGCAAATAAGTAGTTTCGACATTATAACAGCGGTATTTTCATACAGCACTAGCTATTATTGCATATAAATTTTCTTTAAAAACCACCATCTTGTTGAAAGACAATCCTTCCTTCAGGGCATTCACACATACTGTATTAAATAAACCAGCACAAGTAATACATTTGTCACGACCGCAAAATAATTTATGGAGAACGTCTTCATGGGATCCTCCGAATAGACGTTATATTTGCATACTCATGTGTATATTCTTTCAGGCTTTAGTCCCAGTTGACTGGCAGAGCTTAACCCTTTGCATGCTGGGAAATTTGTCGTCTGCTAAAATGTCGTCTGCTAAATTTCTAAAATCATCATTTTCTTCACTTTTCTTTCAAAGATTACTATCAGAATAGCAAACAGTTTGGATCCTGATGAGACGCCACGTTCTGTGGCGTCTCATCTGGATCCAAACTGTTTGCAAAGGCCTTCAAAATCCCGTTCCAGCGCTCAAAGGGTTAATCTGCTGACAGTTTTGGTGTGGTACATATAAACATGACTTTGTAGAAAACGTGATGCGTTACAAATTATTGAATGTATGGCTTAATCGAACAATCCTGTTGTTTATTCATTCATAAATGGATGATATATGCTCAACAAATGGTGACTTGCCGTTAACCAAATATTTGTCTTGTTGTTTTAGTTTTGTTTATAGAGTGTAGTCTTCTTCTTTGTATACGCACGTTCTTGAATAAATTACCATTTATAATACATATTGATTTCTTAAACACATATGCAACTTATTGGTCAACTTTATCTCTATGCGTCGTTTTTGTACCGGCGTTTAAGTATATATAGATTTGGAGAATAATGTTTTGCATTTGTTCATAAAATCACACACCATATTTCATGCAGTTATAGTTTACGTACGTAGTTAAAGGGACTGTAAACCACGAATGACGAAAAAAGAAAAGTTTTAAAATACCGTATTTTTACAATTATTAGTTTATATTGATTAAAATATCACGAATGGTATGTTACATTACTTGAAAAAAGTTCATATTTTCAGTATATTCGGTAATAAAATTTAGTTTAAACCTATTTTTGCTCGATTGCATCGAAAGCCATAAGCTTTTATAAACGCTCTCGAGTCCGTTTCCTGGGACTAGAACCAGTACTTGGTGTCTTTGGGGGATATCGAAGGAACGCTCCCAGTGGGGTTCGAACCCATGACCTCCCGATCGGTAGGCGGACACCATATCCACTACGCCACGCCGATCTTAATAAATTTACGCGATATAAAATCGAAATTACATCGCGACAATAGGTGACAAAACGATATGCACACTATAAATAACGTAAGTAGATTGACCATTTTATATATATTATATCCCTGATAAACCTGTGCGGCTTATATTGAAAGACACTTTACACACATACACTAAGTCCCGTTTTTTTTCCAGAGCGCAGCTTTAACACATATATATGTGTACCCCTTTCACAAGTTAATATCCTGAGTCAACGGTTAGATCATGAAACAATTCGTTATGCAACTGTGATGCTTTACACTACCTCATAGACGTCAATGCTTTTTTGCTTTGTCACAAAATCCTTACATACATCGATCATTTTGTAGGCAGATGACCGCTGCAATACATCGCCGCGCCACATACAGAAACACAACATTCCATTCTGGGGCTCACTTAATGTGATAAGGTAACACTTCAATATTTTTCAATTCAGAAATCAGGCCGTGATTGATGCCAAACAGTCTATTAGGCCACCGGATGAAATGTTAGGTGGTCTCATAATGTAGAAAGGTCATAAACAACAAATACATCGCCTTTTAACAAGCATAAACCAGTTAAAATGTCTAGACGAGATGGCTTTAAACGAGCGTTAACAAAGTTTCTATTAACAAAAGTGCAATTTTTTTAAACTGCAGCTTTTGAAGCTATAATAAACATCGTATGTGTAATGCGCATATGATCTAATTATTATCATCCGTTTTTTTTTTGGAGTTATAATTACATAATTTATGGGTATGATGATCAATCCAATTTATAACCAAAATTGCGTTTTATCTCATTAACGTGCAGTTGCACTTCACTAACATCGATAGTAATACATCATACAAATAACATACTATTAAGAGAAAATAGCTAAAAGGTACATTTTCACGTTTTAGTAAATTGACAAAATTCAGAGAATATTTTTAGATCTGCAAATTTTCGTTGAGTAATGGAATTTTCGATGAAACAGTAATACTGAACATTTACTATGCTCTAAAATATACGTTATATGCATCTTTGGACGATTTTAAAACCTGAAAATAAACGTTACAAACGCGAAACGATTGAATAATTTGGAGAGTTCTGATGTTATCGTTAGAGTGTGTGACATTACGAGGATTGCTTTTATAATGTACATAATAATGCAAAACATAACAGGCCCAAAATGTTTTACACTTGAGCAACACACAAAACAAACATGGTATGCACACTATTCGCCATTACTACCGTGCGCAATGTTAATTTGAACATCCAAATTATGGGTGGTCGGTAGTCGAGTGGTAAAACACTGGTCTACCATTCCAGCGGTCGTGGGTTCAATCCCTGGCCGGGGCACTGGAAATTTCAGAAATGCTTCAAGTGTTTCCGACTCAACTAGAGATGTACTGGTATGAAACCCAGGTAATTCGCGCGTGTATCGGTGCTATACACTGAGCACGTGAAAGAACCAAGGGATCTATTCGCAAAGAGCTAGGGTATCGCACCCGGATTCCGTGTATCTCAAAAACTGTCTCTTATAACCGCTGTCTCTTCAGCAAAACCAAAGGACCCCATTGGAAATAAGTGCTTGCACTTTCATGGGTTATCCTTGACTGCAAGGTCAAAATAAATACACATACACATACACAAAAAGTACACATGGTTCTGTCATTATAATAATGTGTTATTTTTTTTTAAATGTATATACATTTTTAAATAAAGGACCTTCCCCTGGTTTTACAAATGTGTCATGAAGTATGATGCCTCATTTGCACAATTGCAACATAATTACGCCATAGTTTATGTTTATAGTAGAGTAATCTAAAATGTGGAATGCATCTATGGTTCAGTTCATAAGGTTCTAAAGGAATTGTGGCGGCTATTTTGTGACAAATGTTATAAGTGGTCTTGCAGTCAAAGTGATAATTGCATGCGTTTGGTTTATACAGTTAACCCTTTGCATGCTGGGAAATTTGTCGTCTGCTAAAATGTTGTCTGCTAAATTTCTAAAATTAACATTTTCTTCATAATTTTTCAAAGAATACTATCAGAATAGCAAACAGTTTGGATCCTGATGCGACGCCACGTTCTGTGGCGTCTCATCTGGATCCAAACGGTTTGCAAAGGCCTTCAAAATCCGGTTCCAGCGCTCAAAGGGTTAACAAAATAAATTTGCATAATATTGATTCATTCGGTGGCCTGATAAACTGTTTGACATATTGAAATTACAAATACTAGGATATTTAAAATGAGTTTTCAGCCCGATGAAAAAACATGTAACACATCCAACAATTTCAACAACTCTTACGGTTATGATCATTTCAAGTCGTATTATACTGTATATACTTTCGAGAATCCTTATTGATAGCAATATTATAATAGAACATCAATTAAGTCTAAGAAAACAACTGTTGAAACTGTATAAATGAGAATACAACCCTCTCATGTAGTAGTAATGTCAAGGTAGCCGTGGTATTGGTCATATAGCTAATAACATGGTTAAATAATTGTGTGTTCTCTAGATGAACTCATTAAGTCTAGACGATTTAACAATTGAGTGAATCTGAAAAGGTTAAACTTTTTCAGTTAACAACCATTCTGAAGACGATGCCTCCAAAATATGGCACATTTTGTGTTAATCATTATCAATTAACTTCAGGTTAGTTGCTTTAAACAGTTATTTACGAACATTAAAAATAAGACATTAATGTGCTTAAGTTTAAGGCATATACGTTGAAAACAAACAAATCCATTGACCTCATCTTATAAAGAAAATTAAGTTATGAAATAAATGGTTAAGTCATTTGGATTTTTTTTTATTTTATATTATTTACATTCAATTCCTACATTATAATCTTTTTGTAGTAGCGAAACTGTCGAATATCTCTTCTGCTCTTGCCTAAATACATTGCCTTGTATTACATTTTAGTATAAATGATAAAATGAGACAGGGTTCCAACGCCAGGAGCAACAAGTCAGTTGCGGCCTTTAGACTGTTAAATGAAACATTTGAGTTTTTTAAGAATAGACTACTATTTTTCCACATTTTCATCGTTGCATAAACATTCGAAAAAAATACGACACATTGGTTCATTACCACCGCCGGCGCTTCCTGCATAATGCACTGGGTACATTTGCAGTGTTAGTTAACAAGTGTAAGTACCAGCTTGTTCATACTTCCACAATGAAATACTTCTATTTTGGTAACGTAATTTCATATTGATATGGAAATCTTGGTGATTATCAATACATTGTTTCGGGCTGGGACGTTAACGCATTTGTCAGAAAACAAAACAAATAAAAATCAGACACACTAAAATGTCAACGCCATATTAAAAATAGTATGATGGAATTCCCTAATGTCACTTATCGACCAAATCATATCCGGAATCTTGCTCAGTCTGTAGTTATTAACCATTACTTCAGTTGACATTTCCCGCAGATAACCAATGACCGCAACATACCATCAAGTAACTAAAGCAGCGGTGCGCTATCTTTGTGTTTTTCCTTCACCGATGTTTAACCCATTTATGCCTAGTGGACTCTCCCATCCTTCTGAATTGGATCAATTTATTTCCAAAATTAGGGATGTCTAGTATATTTATTCCTATATTTAGAATATTTCTTACAGAAATTCCTTAAAGCAAACAGCGCAGACCCTGATGAGACGCCGCATCATGCGGCGCCTCATCTGGGTCTACGTTGTTTGCCAAGTCCTTTTTTCTAGACGCATTTTTTAAAATGATATACACATTAGCAACACGATGTCCATTTCAACAACGACAAACTTGTGTTGTTATAAAAAGAGTTGATTGAAAAAGTTAAAACAACTTAAGTGGCTGTGGTTTAAATACAGTTATACATGTTTCATTTTAATCGATTATGCATTATCCCGTACATGCCATTCCATTGTGTCAGTATTATGAATAGGTACTCAACGTATGTTTGCTCAAATATGAATTGTTCTTAAAAACAAAATGTGCAAAAATCGTGCAAATTGTGCATTGTTTTATATTATTTATAGTTATTGTGAATGCTGTCGATAATACCAAGGTGGAAATCTTAATTAAACAAACCATTCGTACATACATTAAATCATTGTAAAACGTAAGCATGCTAAATAAAGTCATTAAATGCATACTTAGAAGAACCTAAGATTCACATAACCTTTATTCCATTTTTGATGTTTAGGAACAAATTTTCATTAAAGCCCTAGATTATCATAAATTCATTACGAACTATGACAGTGATGTTTTATAAAAATGACAGAAAGGTCATTTACTAAAAAGTATAACACACTTAAGAAACCTTAACCTATTAAATTTTGTAGACGATCTAGGTTCATCTAGAAGAGGAACAAACGTTAACATAGTTTCCGCGTTTGAATTGAAAACATGTTTCGGTCGTCATTTACTTGTTAGGGTCGTGCAATTAAAATATAGTAGATTACTACTTTCGATTGTTTTGAATCATGTGCATATACATTCGGGGTTTATAATCAGGCTATTTAAACCATATACTCAAAATTCTTTCTGCGATCCCTATTAACTAGAAAGTATTCTATATGCTGCTGGGTTCGGAATTCTTGTCAACAACTATAATTTATACCATATTTGTATTTCATCGTGCATCAAAAGGATCTTTGCATATTGCTTTGATGAATATAATATTTCGCACGCACCAATTTGATCCTGTTAATGTGAACATTACACATTCCTTTCGCATATTAATATTATCTCAAGTGATGACGTATATTTTACATAATCAAGTAAGTGGTAGATATAAAAGTGTGCTAACTGACTCTTGAGCAAAGCTAAATGTTTGTCGTTTATGACATCATGCATTCGCATTGGTGTTAATAGTAAGAATTGTTGTAACCGGTGTTTTTTCCGCCCATTATGCCATTCAGGAAAGATTGGCAACATCACATTCAAATACATGTTATGTATATGAGTATGTAAATTCTATACATTTCCTGGTTTGATGTCTCGAACATCTTCGGATTAAGGCCATATTTCCTAACTTCTGAAAAATGGACACAAGTGCATTGCTACGGTCACACGTTTCTTTCCACTGGGAGAGTGTTTTTTTGTGGGCGGCTACCATTCTTGTGTATACATGGTAAAATCTGTACTTATCTTAAGTTAATTGTCTTAATCGGAAGTGTTTTTATTTTTATCGAAATCTTTCGTCTTGAACCATTTATATATTTACGGAACATTTACAATAGATTTAACCAGAGCATGCACTTTTGCAGGGAATACACACGTGATTACATGCACATCAATAATACGTGTTAGTATAGATTGAAAATGTTCTTGTAATTGCATCAGCTTCATGATATTTAAGTATGTTTTAAAAATCTCTGGGCGTGTTTTCACCGCCTATTATGCCGTTCGGGAAAGAATATGTTTTATTTTATATACTCCATTGAATTTTATAATAAATGCCATTTTTCAATCAACAATATATTGTATTTCTTTTTTTTTCCTTTACGACATTAGAGTCCGTCCGGTCTATGACCTTTTAATTACCACCTAGAGCAATACAGTTGACATGATTCCTCAATCAATCGTTGGAAAATGTATGCGACATATATAACACAATAATATAACAATCACATAATTAACTATATTCTGTGTCATTGACTCAAAGGAATTTACAATAAAACGATGTGTGCATTCGAAGCATAATAGCAGTTCTTTGCGTCTCTGTCATGGTTTTGTCCGTGTACCGTGATAAAAAAGCTATATATTGTGTATATAAGGGATATATTGCTTTGCACCTGTCCGTCCGTCAACTTGTCGTTCGGATGGTCGGAGAGTCGTCAGTCCGTTGACCATTTCGTTTGCATATCTTATCTGGGGAATGAGCTGATCTACGATCACGAAAATATGTTTTATGGTTACTTAAGATGCATTAAAGACGCCCATCGAGTTGGAGGTCAACAAGTCAAATGTAAAGGTTATGAAAATGGAATAAGTATCCGCACACTATATAGAAAAGTCGTTTACATATGATCATTTTTATGGATATGCGGGTAACATGGGAGGAAAGGAAGATACCAATCGTTTTTTAGGTAAACATATCAACGGGCAAGGTCTAAGGGGACATGCAATATAACAAAATCTCTAAATAATTGCTTTTATTGATGAGTAGGCAACAAGTCGATGACAATGAAGTTTTATAAACATATCTTCTTGTTTCATGATTTCAAATCAACATCTAGAAATCTGAATTGACAATTCGTAATATGCACTTCACCATAGACAAGGTAAGATGACATGGGCTTTTCAATTATGAAATAGTGTTGGTCCCTGTCCAAATAGGGATTTCCAATCAACAAAAACACTGGATAATAAACTTCAAAAGTTAATGTGTATTTGTGTGTTAAACTTATTAACGCTGTTTGTGGCTGTTTTTTATAATAAAAAAATAACAACCTTTTATAATTGTTAACATGGTAGTATATATTTGTCAATATATACATTAATTCTTTATTATGAGTAAAAATCACAAATACTCTTATTTACAGTTTTTTGTCTTTGACTTGATTCAAAGTGAGGTCAATGTGATTGAGACCTATATCTTTGAACGTTCCTTTAGCCTCGGTTACACACCACTTAATCAGACGCAGACCGCAGACCAGACGCAGACCACAAGGACCACACATGCATGTGAAAAAAAAACGTTTCCAATGCGCACTGGCACCATGATTCTATGTCGCGCGGCTTTTGTTTGTTGATTTTCAAAACCACTTAAGTGGGTCTGCCGTGGGTTTGTCGTGCGTGTATTGTGCTCAGACACACGGCGGACGCAAGTCCAACGTGCTTAAATCGTACGATTGTCATACATCCCTAGGGTTGTCGCTCTTATGATGCGCGGTGATCGAGCGGTCAACGCTGTGTATTCACAAGCTCGTCGCAAGTATATACCATTTCGAAAAGGCCACTATGCATCATGTTTATATTGTTTGGAATTTAACTCATACTATTTCATAGTGAGTTAATTACCGTTTTGATGTTTCAAGAATGCCAATTCATGGAAAAACCTTGCTTTTTCAGTGGATCTATCGGCCAGAGTGTCTCGATTTATTAAAAAAAAGTATATTCAATCGTAGGGTAGTCAATGGGAAGAAAAGTACTGCAGCTTGTAATAAGGTTCATTCATTACCATGTGACTTCCGTTCTAGCTGCCTATAATGTGCCGAATTTTCCAAGCAGTAGAATCCATTCAGTCCATGTGCGAACTTGAATGAATCACTTTAACACTGGCGTTGACAAGTCGTCTCTGTTAACATGTATGCGTTCATGTTTTTGTTTTGGAATTGTGTTCCATTGAATGAATGAAAATATGTAAAAGTTTAAATATAAACGATTAAATATGCAACAGACGCGATCGACACATTGCGTCTATCGCAACCACCATGAGGTGACCGTTAGGTGTCTATTTCATTCATGCGATCAACGTGCGACTAACCCGAGTCAGTCGCAAGGTGCCACCAAAGGAGTAGTGTGTCGTCTGCAAAGACACTTTTCTTTAGCGGACAGATTCCGAGGAAAAAACGTGCGTGGGACTTATTTTCGACGCACGTTGCGCGCATGGTGCACTTACGACGGTTTTTGATGCACGACCGACGCGCCGATTAAAGCGCTTGCGTAAATATCAGCTGCGTTCGTTGTGGCGACATTGCGATCGGGAAAATGAAACACGTTCGTCGTACGTCGGACGCACGTTGTCGACAAAAAAAAAACGCCACGCACGCACGCACGCACGACGTTCGATCTTGATTGGAACGTCCGTATATGATACATGTCAACACGAATGCCGAAATTCGTGGAGTTAATATTAGTATTCTGACTCACCATTGCATTGTTTTTAGATTTTGTTGTTTTCAACACATTACATGGATGAACTTGTTAATGCCACAAAATTAACATGCAAACATCATAAATCATTGCAAATATAACATGTTTACAAAATTGTGAAAAAAATGGTTCACGAATTCTTGTTTACTTCGCGGCAACGGGATGCTCTTCGTGCGGATTTATATTGCAAAATACTGCAGTTGACGGAATTTACTTGTGTTGTGTTTACAAATAAAATACCTTTATCCACTCGCCTCGACGTAAACAAGTAATATATAGATCCATGATTTATAATCAAAATTTAATTCAGCAGTTGTTATACATATGCATGCATAATGGAAGAGTCTACATATTTTTATGAGTATATACTTTTTTATGTTGTTGATTATCTATTTTATTCACTCGTTATCATAGAGATTAAGTATTTCTTTCGTAGCTGCGCCAATGGTATTCATGTTAATTTCGCTGATAAATCGCGAATTAAAATCGATAAAATTCCGAAACCAACAAATATCCCCTTTTTAATAAGCATAAAGATTCGTATGCAAAATGTGAACTTTATTGAACATGAATACTGGTGGCATTTATAGTGAACGGAGTATGATATTATCACCATAAATAAACGGTGTAACTTATAACAGAACATTACAATTATAACAACTTAAATATTGTTTGTTTCTTATTATGCCCAGACTGTACATTCAAATATGTCAATGCGGCTGAAAGAGTGGCTTATGTCGATAATAACGAACTTTGTAAGAGGATTGTCTGCCCTTCAGTAGTATTCTGTTGTCGGGTTTTGACAATAAATAAAGTATTGATTTACGTAGCAAAATACTTAAGCAAACTTGATGGCGCTTATATAAATATTTTGTTAGATAATTAAGAACATTTCATATCGCGGGTTCTTGCGGTTAAGGGCTTCAGTGAATTAATTAAAATAATTACTTCATTATTATAAAAATGTGAATGGCTTACAATAAATACAAACTACTTGTCTAAATCACAACCTGGAATGTCTCAGCGGTTCAAATCATATTCTTTCAGCGTGCGTCCAGATATATAATTGAAAGGAATATATTATTCCTTTTATTATCACGATTATTCTTTGCGTATATTTATTTTTTACCTCACCAATGTCAAGGACAATGCAATAAATGCTATGAATGGCGCGTGTTTATACCTCTGGACCAAGACGAATGATGAACCATCTCGTGGGAAACATATGTTAATATCATTGACAGTAATCCGCATTGGTATGCAAATACTGACGCTATCCATTCACAGCACCACACCCTCTTTGCAGGATGGTTCAAGGGCATGCAAAGTGTCACGTGGTATTTGCGCAGCCTATTTTGATATCGGTATTGTCTTATATTTGCAAATTTAATCTGTCTTGGTATTACATAAAATAGCGTGCGATATAATTGAATGCAGTCGTGATTCAAATTGTAATTGAATATTTGGTCAAACAACAATTATATTTTATTTAAACAAGAATTTTAAGTAAATAATTGTTAAATATGCATTATCAATTAAACATGGCAACCAACGAGTTATATGAAGCGCGATCAATATAAAATTGAGTTAACAGATCAACGGGCAACACGACATAATTGAATATTAAAATTGGAATTAGATATAACAAAACTTGACGATATCATACGTAGGTGATGTGTTTGAGTTGCCAAATGTTCCAAGGCTGAAACAATGACAATCGACAGTAAAAGACATAAAAAGACACGAAATTCTCATGAATATACAAAACTTACGTCTCACCCATGGGTTTTTATATGGTATTGCATATTGCGTGAAAAGATTTCCCTCTTGAGGACGTCTACGTTTAATAATGAATTACGAGNCGCAGAGTTAAACACAGCTGAAGAAAACTCACTTTAAACTCACTTTAAACCCACTTAAGACGGTTAAAAAACCCACTATGTTGGCTTTAAGCGAATTAAACCAAGATTTAACTCAGATAAAACCAAGTCGGTAAGCAAAAAGTGTGTTTAAAAGACTCGCTTTTAGCTCGGTGCCAATACCGCAGGGTTAAACCCAGTTTAAAACTGGGTTATAACCGGATTTTGCTCACTTTTTTGACAAGGGTATAATAGCCGAATTTTCCAATCAGTAGAATCCATTCAGTCCATGGGCGAACTTGAATGAATCACTTTAACACTGGCGATGACAAGTCGTCGCTGTAAACATGTATGCGTTCATGTTTTTGTTTTGGAATTGTGTTCGTAAGAATGAATGAAAATATGTAAATATAGGTTTAAATATACAACAGACTCGATCGACACATTGCGTTTATCGCAACCACCATGAGGTGACCGTTAGATGTCTATTTCATTCATGCGATCAACGTGCGACTAACCCAAGTCAGTCGAAAGGTGCCACCAAAGGAGTAGTGTGTCGTCTGCAAAGACACTTTTCTTTAGCGGACATATTCCGAAGAAAAAACGTGCGTGGGACTTATTTTCGACGCACGTTGCGCGCATGGTGCACCTACGACGGTTTTTGATGCACGACCGACGCGCCGATTTAAGCGCTTGCGTAAATATCAGCTGCGTGAGTTGTGGCTACCTTGCGATCGGAAAAATGAAACACATTCGTCGTACGTCGGACGCACGTTGTCGACAAAAAAACGCCACGCACGCACGACGTTAGATCTTGATTGGAAAGTCCGTAGATGATACATGTCAACACGCATGCCGAAATTCGCGGAGTTAATACTAATATTCTGACTCACCATTGCATTGTTTTTAGATTTTGTTGTTTTCAACACATTACATGGATGAACTTGTTAAATGCCACAAAATTAACATGCAAACATCATAAATCATTGCAAATATAACATGTTTACAAAATTGTGAAAAAAATGGTTCACGAATTCTTGTTTACTTCGCGGCAACGGGATGCTCTTCGTTCGGATTTATATTGCAAAATACTGCAGTTGACCGAATTTACTTGTGTTGTGTTTACAAATAAAATACCTTTATCCACTCGCCTCGACGTAAACAAGTAATATATAGATCCAGGATTTGTAATAAAAATTCAATTCAGCAGTTGTTATACATATGCATGCATAATTGAAGAGTCTACATATTTTATGAGTGTACACTTTTTTATGTTGTTGATTATCTATTTTATTCACTCGTTATCATAGAAATTAAGTATTTCTTTCGTAGCTGCGCCACTGGTCTTCATGTTAATTTTGCTGATAAATCGCGAATTAAAATCGATAAAATTCCGAAACCAACAAATATCCCCTTTTTAATAAGCATAAAGATTCGTATGCAAAATGTGAACTTTATTGAACATGAATACTGTTGGCATTGATAGTGAACGGAGTATGATATAATTATCACCATAAATAAACGGTGTAACTTATAACAGAACATTACAATCATAACAACTTAAATATTGTTTGTTTCTTATTATGCCCAGACTGTACATTCAAATATATCAATGCGGCTGAAAGAGTGGCTTATGTCGATAATAACGAACTTTGTAAGAGGATTGTCTGCCCTTCAGTAGTATTCTGTTGTCGGTTTTTTACAATAAATAAAGTATTGATTTACCTAGCAAAATACTAATAGAAAACTTGATGGCGCTTATATAAATATTTTCTTAGATAATTAAGTACAGTTCATATCGCGGGTTCTTGCGGTTAAGGGCTTCCGTGAATTAATTAAAATAATTACTTCATTATTATAAAAATGTGAATGGCTTACAATAAATACAAGCTACTTGTCTATATCACAACCTGGAATGTCTCAGGGGTTCAAATCAAATTCTTTCAGCGTCCAGATATATAATTGAAAGGAATATATTATTCCTTTTATTATCACGATTATTCTTTGCGTATATTTATGTTTTACCTCACCAATGTCAAGGACAATGCAATAAATGCTATGAATGGCGCGTGTTTATACCTCTGGACCAAGACGAATGATGAACCATCTCGTGGGAAACATATGTTAATATCATTGACAGTAATCCGCATTGGTATGCAAATACTGACGCTGGCAATTCACAGCAGCACACGTTGTTTGCAGGATGGTTCAAGGGCATGCAAAGTGTCACGTGGTATTTGCGCAGCCTATTTTGATATCGGTATTGTCTTATATTTGCAAATTCAATCTGTCTTGGTATTACATAAACTAGCGTGCGATATAATTGAATGCAGTCGTGATTAAAATTGTAATTTAATATTTGGTCAAACAACAATTATATTTTTTATTTAAACAAGAATTTTAAGTAAATAATTGTTAAATATGCATTATCTGTCGTAAGTCCACCTAAAGCGCGAATCACTGAGGAATACTGAGAAGTACATTTCTCCAAAGGGGTGTCCTATGTAAGTCGGCGGAGCCAGGGGCTTTATGTCGAAGGGTATGTCGGGGACATACCAGTTGCATTTACTGTGGACATAGGGGCGAAAAAAACCGTGGTATCCAAGAATATATATAACAAGATGAGCATGCAGGAGAAACCAGACTTAAATAGGTCTGTGCGTTAAATGGGAGCCAATGGGTTACCTATAACGAGGTTAGGTACGGTCTTGTTTAAACTCAGGGTAGGACCAAACACGCTGGAGCGTGAGGCTGTCGCGGCAAATATTAAGAATGATGCGTTGATTGGTTATGATGTACTAGGTGATGAGTCAGTGGACATTTTGTTTAGCCGGAACGTTATGGTGTTGAATGGCATTGAGATACCGGGCATGAAGTGTGGATCAGTCAAAAGAGTAACTGTAATAGAAAAGGCAGCTAAAGGATGTGGACAAAACACAGTTGCTGATGAAGCTTGCGTTTTGAACAAGGACAGTAGTGATCAGAGTGCTGGATGCTCTGAAATCGAGTCGAGGGATACACAGCGGCGAGTGACGGTGACGGAAGTTCCGAAGGTGAGACACACAGCTGGGCTGTGTTGTAGCGGGTGTCACTTGAGTGGAACGAAAGTTTGTTTGCATACTTGGCCAAATTACGAACGCAAAAAAAAGTGTTGCGGGTGAGACAAGCGTCAATTATATCGATGGGGTAAAGTCATCGGTACGTGATATATTGGAAGAAGCGGCGAGGAGGGCGATTGAGACTATAGATGACGTCGTTAAGAGGGAAGCGCCAGACGATCCACTCATGCTGTATGAGAGTCAGCGTCAGAGAACGTGGAACCTCTATGGCAACCAGTATGCGATCCAGTGAAGAGGACCTTTCGTTTTCAGAGGTTCTAGGGAACCTTACAGAAGATTGGCAACTACACAGAAGCAATTAACACATTAAAATATCATGGTGTAACACATTATACAATTAATATAGTCTACGTAAGCGAATTGATGACAAATACTTGACTTCAAGTGAACATCGCATTATCAGTTTATTAATATTTTCTTCACTAGAATATTGTGTGTATTTAACAGAATGGCAGTGGTATTAATGCACGAAAATTATTGAAACAGTGCGTGTTGTTGAATGTTCTAACATTATATTAATTGCGATGCCTTCTTTAAATTTGTGCGATTAACTTATATCATTAATTCTACGAAAGCGCGTTATTGACAGTGATACAGTGATACTCTGGAACATGACATTTTAGTGGAATTTATTTATAGTGATATGTTGGCTACAGGAGTTTAGCCAAAAGTTGTGTGGTTAATGTTTTGAGCTGGGTTTTAAGTACAAGAAAACTATTTACCTTTTAAAGACGTATTTACAGAGACGTTCTTTTGGTCTGGTGTTTTTAAAAAAACATAATAAGCAGAATATGCACATGAATCTGATAAAACACAGACCCACTAACATATAAATTAAATCATTTTGTTATTTACCATTTTTGACCAAGAATCCTGCCACTGTTCTTTCTTGTAAAATTGTCTTGAAAACGATCCGCTCGGACACACACTTTCACTTAAATTATCTATATTGAACACTGGTTTATGGTTTAAAATAACTCTCCATGAAAGTTGAGAACATATATTTCGCTAATCCTTGCCTATAATATGAATATCTTCACTAGTTAAATTTATATTTGTAATTTTCACTGAAAATTGTGCTGTCGTTCTGTATTATCCGCCATCTTGAAACTGGCTTGTGGGTAATTTTGCATAGCAACGCACTGTAGTGTACTCTTCTACACAGACGCTTATATTTAGACATTCGGTAAGATTTTGAGCTATTATAAGCAGTTAATGTATGAATGCATCTAAAGTTATAGTCTTTTCCATCCATTTGTGAGCTTTTAAAGTCTATTTCAATCATTAAGTTGGTATCTAAGTGACATTATATACTTGTCCACATTCAGTTGTTTAGACCAATTAGATTGCAGTGGTGGACAGTTTTTGTCCACTGTGGTAGACGGTTTTGTCCACCAGTGGACAGTTTGTGTCTACAGTGGACATATTCTGGCAACCAGTAGAACGCCGGGTATATAAAGGTGGACAGTTTTTGCCCACCAAGCTCATTCCAGTCAGAACACTCAGACAAGCAACACCTATGTCGATTTTTCCTTAAATAAATAACTTCCATACTAATGTAGAGTGGCTTTCAAGTGTTAATTTATTAAATATGAAATATGTATAGAGCTTCATAATAGTAATTTTGTTATATTCAACTAGTCTAGTGAAATTCAAGTGTTTCATTGTTATATTCACATTCTATATGGACAATTGCTATTGAAACATATTATTANATATATATATGTATGTATATATATGATTATTTTTAGTAAATTGGGTATTTCAAATTTTTAAATATAACATACATGTTTCTGACACGAAAGTCCGTTTTTCAAAGTGTGAAATCCGATTCCGTTTTCAGCAGCTGGGAAAGCGGACTACTTGTATGTCTTATGTATCATTAATATTCACAACGGCTCGAGCAACATTACCTTACAGCCGTTGTATGTTTAGGCACGGCACCCGATCTTGTACGTCGTACGAAGTATTCATGCGCGTCTCGTCACAACATCTTTTGTTTTGTGTGTAAATGTACCGATATATAAAAAATCTTTGTTTTCCCGATGTATTCCATTTGTTTTTTATCGTAGGGTGGTAACAAATTAATGTAATATTGCATTACTGCGGTGTTCCGGTTGTTTGGAGCACGCTCGTTCAAAGGGTGTTTGACATCGTAGACATCACATTGTCAAATCGTGTTATACTACCTAAGGTTCAGCAAAGAATCATCTCAGCAATACGCGCGTGAAATTTCAATGGTGAAATATGTAATCTTTGGTTGTTATGCTTTTGTAATGTTGAAGGCGTAGATATTCTTAGTTTGTGCTGATACATAATATTCTAAACTGTCGGACAGGACAGCTGTCATGTTGTCATGAGACGCCTTTATATAGGCGTATCTTGTGATTGAATTATCGACTGTCATGTTTCGCCTTATTCATTTCCGGAATCTTGTAAGCGTCGATGCCTTCAAAAACACAACTTGCTGTTGACATTTCCTGTGGTTTAGTATTGACATACGGCAACAAGTGACACAATCAGCGGTGAGCTGGACTTGATTTTGAATAAATTATCAGTTCTTATCTCGATAAGACAACACTCCGACTAAATGCAGACAAATGTTAATATCTAAAAATAATAACCCGAATTGGATATAACAACAGTTTTGGTTGTTCCTCTTTTCCATTATCGTCAAACATTTTAATATTCCACCAGACATTCGAAATTAGATGCACACCTGTATCTCATATGAATGCAGTTGTTTTGTTAAAACTACACTTGTAACCATTTATTAAATAGTAAAATCTTTCAATTACGATTATTTCAAAGTTTAATAATAATATCTGCTATGTTTTTACATTAAACCTGTTCATATGTTGCAAACAACATTTTATTACAACATCAAAAATGGTGCACGTACGTTTTTGCCAAAATTGCATATAAAAACCTACGATACTTTTGATCATATCAAACACATGCAAAGATGTCATAAGAAGCTTATTTTACAGCAATCAACCGTCCTTTATTAGTAATTTCTTATTATTCTAGCGACAGTTTTAGCCCTAAATAACTTCAAAAAGAATTTTTAAATCGCCTGACCTGAACTTGGAATTCGGACGGTCGATATTTGTGTTATGTAAACAAACTGTTGCTGTGCTATTAGTACAAAAAAGCTACTGTGTATTTAATTACGCATACATATTAAGGTAAATACATTATGTGAATGAGATCATTATTTGAGTACAAAAATAACAATTATAAAAAATAGACTAGTGTGATAAAACAAATGTTAATTAAATAATACATAAGAAGCGACACCACTTATTTATTTTGCAATTGTTTAGGAAACAATAAAACACTGACGCAATTTAGTTGCATTTCCTCAAGTTAATAAGACTGCAGTGCAGTAAAGTGACAATTATTGATATTAATATACATGACGTTCCATGTTGCTAAACAACAATTAACGCGCTTTACAACAATCTGTTAATATGACGACGGGCTTATCTAAAAGTGTGTTAACTGTAAATCAAGGTTACATATTTATATTACAGAAACAACATCAATCTGTCAAATTGTCTTAATGAGACGGTTTCTTCTAAAAGTGACTCAATGTTTAAGAAATTAGTTCTATTTATAAGATTGCATTGTGTTAATCACCTCTGTTTTAATACACAACGATAGTATGCTTTTTAATACGAAACTGCGTGTATGGCAAAATACAGCAAAATCTTCGCTTACTGTTTAATATATACACGCTTCACATATTTAGCAATATGCGGGGTTCCCTAGTTTCTTACCGCCGCTATAATTTATTTCCGACGTAAGTGAGGATATTTAACTGGGAAGAGAGCAGCAGTCTGAACATGCAGTATACTATAATTGGTAGGTTTCAAGCAAATGGTAGATGCGGGAAGGTTTGGGTGTTGCTTTCAGTAACAGTTTGGATATACGACTTTCCTTAATTAGCAACACAACTGAACTAAAACGTTAAATTAAGGCAAAATATTTAATTTAATTCATACTATACGTGATGTTATCGATATGATTTGATAATGCTTATAATATCAGATTAAATTCATTTGACATGATGTTATCGATATGATTTGGTAATGCTTATAATATCAGATTAAATGCATTTGACGTTGTGTAACGATAACTGTTTGCTTAACTCATGAGTTGAAACTGCGTGTGTAGTCGATTATACATGTTAGCCTTGCTACTTGTAATCATTAAGCTTTGTAATCAAAGGTAAAGGCATCAGCTTTAAATTCATTTTTTATTTAAGGAGTAAAATGAGATCTAGTCCACAAATAGGCTTGATTCGTAGAATGCATAATTTGCATATTTTATAATCTGCCTATTTCTAATAAGCACGTTGAGATATGAAAGTGGTCAAATCTCAAAGAAAACATACAACAATGTGAAGTCTATCAATTGCATCTTTTTATCTCATTAATATCGCATAGGGAACCGTCTCCCACACTTAACTCTCAATTATGGTTCTGGTCGGTAGATCTTGAAATTATTTGTTTGATATTTGAAAACATTTGACATCATCCTCGAGTAATCACGTATGCTGTTTTCGTTCTTTAATATCTCAATCTTATAAAAACAATGTTGTGTTTATGCGCAAAGGTACTAAATAATAAATCATATTCATTACACAGGGACGAGACAAAACATAAATAAACATCATGTGGTTTAATGACTCATACACCATTGACAAATGTCTTCTTTCATCGACATCTAACCAAATTTCAGATGTTTATTGTACAAAAACACTGTTGCTTGTAGCAAATCGAAAAGATATGCCCGAGGTTTTGTGATGCAATACTTTAAATAAAAAGAGTCCTCGCAATACATAGTAACCAACTTTTCAACAGTTTACTTATCAATGTACTTTATTTGTAAAATTCCAAGCTAGGTCTACATGTAAGATACCTTTCCACACAATTTCATTGATATACTTTCATCCAAATTTAAGTTATTTTGCAGAAACAGTTTGTCTTACAATGACCTTTACTTTGATCCGATTAGCCCCAAATGCAGTCCCACACTGGTGTTATTGTTATCAACCAAAAACAATATTTTAGCACTATACTCGAATTTAAACTTATGTTATTGAGCGTGAAATGTATTTTGATCTAATAAGTAACATTCATCTGGAACTTAACCTGACTGGCCCCAAAGTAAGCCTTCTAGTGTAACGCCTTCATACAAATATAAGGAAGTGAGCCGAAACAATATTTTTATTCAATGAAACAGTGATATTGGCCTTGACCCCACTTGCCCCACATACAAATTTTCTGTGTAGGATTTTATGCAATTTTGCTATATCCAAGTTGTCATCAAGATTTGTCAATGCAGATAATGCAAGATATTGACCGAAAACCACTATTTGAAACCCGCTCACCCGTGCACTTCCGCTCGTCCAACGGCAAATGAATTCTTAACGTTAATAGTTCGTGTGTGAATCTTGTCATCGTGTAAGGTTTGCGGCTTCATGAATCCGATTTAAAAAAAAAACGACTATTCAAAAACGGTGACCCTGGTTATATAAATGTTGTTTGTGTTTGATGCAAGTGTTGCCCTGTGTCAAGAGCTTTTATGCTCAAAATTAGGCAATTGGACACTTGCCGTAAATAAAGGATAATTCGATAAAGTTATTGAAGCTTGAATTTTTGTTCGGTTAATACGTGGAATTGAAATGTAACCGACTTAGCTTTGAGAACACAGCGTCATGGAAACTGTGCCGTACAATTAATACGAACGTGCAAATAATTCGTCATTCAAATTGAAACAATACTTCGTAGTTGAACCGCACCTTCTCCGAATCTATTGTTTTTACACAGTGTTGATATAAGTGTCATTGTTTACAGAGAATGAAACCGAATCTGATATATAATAGTAGCTATACATATATCTCATTATTAATTGACTTTATAATATTAGATGAGAATGTGTTCAATGTGTTCGCCCAATACACGTTGAGCCTCGCCAATAAAGCTCGAAACTCGCCTTATACGAGAAAAAGGCGACCAATATGAAAAAAAACACGGCCAATACGGAAAAAGGTCGGCCAATACGAGATTCAGCCAATCAGAAACCAGAAAAAAACTCGGCCTCATATGAGAATCTAAAATTTCGACAATTTTGGACGCCATTTTGAAGTTGCATGCTAAGTTTTGGTGCAAAAGTTTAAATCTTTAAAAATATAATATTGCAGTTTTCCGAAAGGCTCGCGAACTACTAAATATAGTGCGGTTGATTTAAACAGTAATTGTTTTACCCGTTTATATTTGCTTGCGAGACAGGAAGATGCAATGTTTACTTCCGTATGTGAGATATAGAGAAAAATTAAAAAAATGATAACATTTATATCGAGGAAGTTTTGGCACGTTCGTGTCAAGCTGTTATTACTTTAACAAAAGCTATTTTTTGTACATGGTCCCATTTACATAATAGTATTGTGGAAGACATGTATTATTCAATATATCAAGAATGATATACAATACAAACGACAGTTCCTACGTGCCCAAGTATATGTCAATTGTGTATGTTTCATTGTAAACAGGTAGAAATATGTCACTTGATAAAAGAGTTAGAAGGAAATTGTTTCTAGAAAGAAATCCTTGTCCGTTTCTCTCTGCTTCTACAGGTTATCAACATTCTCCTTGCACGCGTGTACTCGTTTTCCGCTAAGAATGCAACAGTTGTCACAACGGCGCAAACTTACGTGACACCGATTCCGATTCCGAGTATGACACGAAGTATCAAATCATCATCAACATTATTAAGGATATAAATGAGAAAGACAGTAGCAGGGTCCGTATTCACCAACCCATTCTTAGACTTAAGAATAAAGAATAGACTTAGTACCAAGGAAAATACATCCATCATTTGAATACATACAGTATACCACTGGTAATTTTGTCATTAAGTTAATGTTCTACATAAAGTAATATTCAGACAGAGGAGGTTAATTCCAAGTTTTATTCAAAATTAAAGCAATTATTGAAAATTCTCATTTAAAGAATATTCTTTATTCTTATACTCAAGTCAAAGAATTGGTTGGTGAATACGGGCCCAGGTCTAATTCAAGTTGCAGGGACATCGATTCCGATAGCGAAACCGACAAGAAGACGCCAAACTCGGCACTTAAGGTCTTACCACCTGTCAGAAGGGAAAGTCGTGAATCAAAGATGGAAAATGCGCCCCAGTCAGCAAGTGCTTCATGTATTGCACTTACATGATTTTAAGTTATATTACACAAGTCCTAAGCGTTTATAATGTATGTATGACTAGACATACAAAAACAGGAGTTATTTAACTATTGGTGTTTATAAATTAAATATCAGAAACTGATACTTCTTTTGTGACGGTGATGGCCGTTAATAACTTTTGGTTTATAATACCAACAACGCAATTGAAATACATTATTATTATAAGCTTAATACTGGTAGCAACTCACTGCCGTGGAACAACTGCGATTTAAGTTTGAACTTCTCAGAAGTATTTGCGATACAGATGTGGAATTTAATAAATGTTAACGTTTAATCCAATGATTATATTTATGTAAACGTTGGAAATTTTGGAAAAAAACAACAACTCATTTTTGCAACACATGTGCGATCATGTGATGCATCGATATGGATTTTTTGATTCTCTATTGCTGTTTTACTGTATACATATAGTCTAGCACTTCAGTCAATCGTCGATCAAACAGCTGTGCAAAATTTACTTATGAACCTCTAGCAAACATCACCACAGCCATTATCACGAACACGTACTCCTTCCCTATTTTATACATACATCAAATATCATTACGTTATTATCAAATTATGTTAAAAAAAAATACGCCGTTTCTTTTGACATGGTGGCCTATAATAGACACGTCATCTGGTTTGATGGTAAATGTCTTGTAACTGTGATACATGTAACATCGATATTATTTTAAGGATAACGACAAATCCAGGATATCATGTTGTACTATGCACATTGACTATATACTTTATATACAAAAGACGCATTTGATACTATACATCATATTTATATTATTTTTAATGTGTTTCAGCCGTCCGTTAATAGGGCGCCGCAGGAAGTGTGGGCAAAGTGAAGTTAACCCACAACCACCGCCTCTCCGTCGCTGAAAACAAATTAAAATGTTGTAACATAAAGCAATGGTTTCGGTTTGAATGATTTAAAAGAGTATGTTCGATAAGAATATCAACATTTGATTTGCTCAATCTGAAACCAATACATAAACATGAACGAGCAAAGATATAACTCGTTTTGATGATAGCTCTATAATATCCCTGCTGCCATTTTACACCACGTGATGCTTGCTAATTAACGTAGTAATGCTATATTATATGAGTTAAAGTGTGCTTGTTTACAAGTTGAATCAACATGTTATGATTGTAATTATGCAGAACATAACACCGGTTTGCATAAGATAAGACACATAAAAACTAGCAATTACAGGATCTGTGAACCCAGTGTGTATCGTAGAACTAAACGTGTGGTTACACTAAACTTGGACTTTGTAATAGTGTGTTGTATGAACAAATATGCACAGAGTATGTGATATTTTCCAAACATGTCGGTTAATTTGTCACGTATTCATGTATTAATTTACGACAGAAAATATACAATTATTTGCAACTTTATAAAACCTTATTTCATTGACTTTCTGGTATTTCTAAGTGTAAATTGTTATTATATTTTGTATTTATCAACATGACCTCTGGTTTGAAAAACGGATCGTAAATACTCGCTTAAAGTGGTATATCGCGTTTACTGTGATTTGAAAAGCCAGTATGTGTCAGATTGCAAAATTGCTTGGTATAATAACAACTTAATTTAGAGCATTTACAACCTTACAAAATTGTGTATCCAGGAAGCACATCAGTTTAACCATCTTTTTTAATATTGGCACATAATGCGTTGTAGCGTTTGTGTCAACCCAATTCTAGTAAAAAATCATCATCCGTTGTTGTTTACAAACACAAATTTATTTTAAAACTTACGAAAAATAAAAGTAGCCAGGAGTGGTATATTTTAAATACGCCGGGATTATTTGCTGGTATAGTTGAATGGAAAATATTGGGAATGCGTTATGCGGCTAAATCTAGAGACGACAATAACACAGTGATGTCAAGGTCTATGCATATAATGACACTTAACTGTATAGTAGATCGTATAACTGCTCCGCGAGCCAAACGCTGTTATATATTACGTGACTGGTAGCCTCTATACTAAAATAAGTAGTTGCCTCAAGACCTATTTCTTATCTCCAGAACAACAGAAACCTATTTGCATGCTTCCCCAGTCCTAATTTAAAGCCACCCAGCTTTCTCAATTATTTTATAATACTAGTATAATACCTTATATTCTAACGGAATGGATATCGCCTCTATGAAACTCTATGCTGCCTATTTACACATTAATTACGATAAGCATGCTTATCAAAGTGTCGCATGCGCACAACGCAAACTTTACATAATTAAGTTTAAATAGTACTTACTGTAACTCACACACTGGTGGATACTGTTGACTACACGGATCATCAACCCAATGGTAGTTGTAAGTGGACCAAATTGCAGCGCAGTTAGCTCCAATACCACCGTTTGGTTCATTGTCCTTGGGCTGCCAGTCAGTTTCCTGCGCTCGCTTTTCCGAGGGATACCAGGTCCAGATACCTTCAGTTGTTTCGTCGGAGAGTCCAATCCAGTGCTGTTGGTCTGTGCACATAACTTTGTTTTATTATTTTCGCGCATTACGTTAGAAAGGTTATTAAAATGCTTTATGTTCTGGCTGGTTGTCATCGAGTAAATGACACTATACTTCAATATGTGTTGTGAAATCCCTAACATAAGATATGCAGAATGAATAACGTACGCATTTGTGTTTTAATGTTACCTGAACAAATTAATAAGTATGACAAATCAATGAATGGTTCATATCTACACATTATTATGCTTCTCGCAATTAAAGTGTAGTTGTCAACTCAATTAATGATAGTGCAAAAATGTATGTACGTACAACGCCAGAAATCAAACTAGTGTTTCGTTCTTACCACTCAATAGCATCAAATAACCTCTGAGAAAATTGATCTCATCTCTGGTCTCGAGGTTAACAAGTGAAGCACCATAATGTTCACAGTGTCTCTAAAAATATATTTTTATATCTAATTAAACACTTGTGAGCAGTAATGACCTACATATAAACATTATTTCAATGTATCCCTCGAAGATCAGAATATATTAACTTTAAGAGAGCCGTACTGGTAGTCATTAAGAGTTTGAAAAATTATTGCAAATTCCAATTCAAATTCAATTGAAATTAAAATATTTTATTATAGTCTAAATCACATTGCATGTTCATACTACAATTTTCACATACAATATAACACAATGACACGAATGTAACGAGTCATTAATGACTTATTAGAGACTGTACATTTTAAAAACTTTACATTTAACATGACTACGCCATTTATAAAAAAAACAAGTTTTCATTCAAATTAAAAACAGTTTTACCATTAAACAATACTAAAAGATATTCTAACTTAGACTCTGTATATACATATATACAGTAAAAGTATGATTATGTCCTAGAGTAAAAAAATTGTTTGCGTTCATATAAAATCTTAAAGCATGTTCGTTGCAAGATCGTTCCTTATACGAATAGTATCAACGTTGAACAATGACAGACACTATGTTGTTTGGCGCACTGTTACCTGCGAATCCAGAAAGTTGAAAGGAGTGTGTCCAACATGGTAACACGACTGCTCGTACCTCACCCAACCATTTGGACAAACTGCGACACAATGTCCTGCATTGGAAAGAAACCGGTTTAGTATATATTTGTTTCTCTTTACATGGATATGTATTAATATAAAATAATAAATATTAACAAAATTAAACGTATAAGTGTATACATATGTATATGTACTTATGTACAAGCACGGTTGTTTCTTTTAAGAGTTGCATGCGTATTCAACGTTATTTAATAAATGTGTTGATATATAGCTTGTAACAATGAAAATATATGANGTGTATAAATATGTATATGTACTTATGTACAAGCACGGTTGTTTTTTTTAAGAGTTGCATGCGTTTTCAACGTTATTTAATAAATGTGTTGATATATAGCTTGTAACAATGAAAATATATGAAAGTAACTACTTAAAATCAAGTCAATGTAAGATTTAAACATTAAAACTGTCAAAAATATCACATCATCTTTATGTGAACGAGAACGTTTCAACCCGTATTATTCTATACATTTACATTTCATATAAATACTTAAAGACATTTACAAACGAAATATAATTACAAAGCTTCACATAGCCGTAGTTTATACACACATTTACAATATACTAATTTTGTTAGTAAATGTGGACATTATGTTTTCTAGCTTTTGACAACAAGAGATATGTTCGTTCAGATATAATTCACAAATTGCTATAGTATAACATATTAATTTTTTGTCGCATATTTCATATTTTAACTATTGGAATACCATGTGTAAGTCGACAACTCGTTTTAATAATAAAAAAAACACACACAACAGTTAACAACCACACAGGAGACAACAACATCCTTATAAATCAATTAATGTAAACGGCATGCTTTATAATGGTACACTTATGTAGAAAGGCTGTATTCACGAACATCTGTACATTTGAATCACATATGAGTAGTATTCTATAGAAAGCAGACATGAACATAGTATGAATTCTTTAATTTTCGTCTTAATTATTTACTGAAATTTTTAATTTCACGTGTGCCGTTTTCAAAAACGTTTGACAAAATTAATAAGTTCAAGACCAACATTCCTGTAAAATTCGAAATTGTTTACGAATATCTACTTACCAACTACACAAATCATTACCACGCAAATAAGCTTCATATTATCATACGACTTGTGTAAACGAGATGTAATTTACCTCTATATTAAATTTAATATTGACCTGGCAAAACTCTTATCTATCATCTTGATCACGTTAAGAGGACGAAAATACACTGATAGGATTGTGAGTGTTGTGATCACGAAAGATGTGCCGTTAGGACATGTCAAATTAAGGAACAATGGACCGTCCTTGAGAAATGTAGGTCACAAATCATTGCAGCTTGTTTAATATAGGAACATTAAAACCACAGAGGCCTAGTCAGGAGCGACCCTCGTCATTGCCATTTATTATTATGTAACGCGAGTGGGTGATTTCCTATACACGGCAGGAAAATGCATAAACCAGGGATTGTAAATATGGCTAAAACTAAAATCGATGCATTTGCACAGGAAATCAAAAACAAACTTCGGGCTCAAATACTCAATAGGTTTAGATGATATGATTTGAAATTTGTAACGTTTCAATATCGATTTTGTCGCCAATGATTCTGCAAGAATGACGCAAATGTCATTATGAGCGTGGTCACTCGTAATCACGCTTCACCACGGTTATCACGACTGTGTAGATTGTGGACGATGGAAGTCAAACCTGTACAGTTGGATCGGGGCGATTAAATACGATTAGTAGTTAAAATTGTACATATTTCAAAACCTTTCAATATTTAACGTGTTATTATATAATTCCATAAAAGTATAAATTATTTATCTCCAACATTACACAAATCTATGTCTATAAACTGATATAGATTCACGTTCCACTTAAACAACAAAAGTAACGCAAACTATGCAATACAACTATTTAAAATACGATGTATACCGCCCATCTTCCCTTAATGGCACATAAGAATAGTAATGTCAGTTGTTCTATCTACAACTCTCGTCCGATTACTTAGTATTGCTGAGGAATTTCTGCACATATAAAACCGTATACATCTCTTGATAATTCTAATGACCATACGTACGCACCGAGTGTACACAACGGAGAAAACACAGTTTTATCGGTTCTTTTCATGAACCCAGTTTTACTTAGATATTGTGGTAAATGTAAGGCATATAATTTGTTTGACTAGACTTCGCTGTTCTGCACACTCACTTGAGTATGTTCAAGGTGTAATATAGGTGTTATTGAGAATGAATACCATTTTTTGTTATTTTGTCCATTGTGTAAAGATTTAAGAAAACTTGTGTTACCTAAATAGTATCTACGCTGGTTTTCTTCGATAAAATTTGAGGAACTGAATATAAATACATTAATAAACTTGGCTAAATTTACTAGAATTGCATTTGATTTAAATCTAGTCACAATATTATATATGTATATATGTATATTGTTTATTTTTGTTTTGGTTTTTGTCAACATTCACACCATTAATTATTATTTCATGTCCATCATATACACCATTCTTTTCATCACAATTGTTGAATATGCATTTATTTACACCGTCATTACATGTCTTATGTATGTTGTTTGGCTATGTACAAATGTATTTGCCAATAAAATTCACTTGACTTGATAATGGTACTTGTGCTTTAACATATTGTTGTATTGCTCTGTATGCGGTCTTATAACTCAAGATGCGTGTGTTGATGTGACTGATACACATTTTATTAGCATAGTATCACCACAAGTGATGACGTTCATAAGTCATAATTAAGAGTTAGCATTAGAAAGCGGCTAGTATATGCTACATACAAAGTGTTAGATGATTCTGTAGCGGAATGCTCGTCACCTCATGCAGTTGAAATGGTGTAAATGGCTGTAATAGTATTGTTGTAACTGATTATTGTTACTTATTACATTTGTAGCAATAGTGGAATTCAACTATGCGTCTTTGCCACTATAACCAGGTAATCATGCATACACAGCCCTTAATTTTCAAAGCGAATATCTTCGTCAAGGCAGCTTTATTTTACAATGCACATACCACGAACATTAAGTTGGCAAAACAGTTTATAAAACTTACCTGATGTGATTGTTTAAGGAATATGATTAAAAACACTATATATTTAGATGGACGGTACTATTCTTCTATGTTCGGCGTATCCCCTGCGAAATGATATTCATGAAATCATTAATTTTTCAATCTTTAAAGAATTATTCAAGAACTCTTCTTCATTAATTCTTAACGTCACTTTATGAAGTTTTCTTCATGAAGTGAGGTTTTTCAAATTCATGAAGATATCAAGAATATATCAAGGGTTCCCAAAATTTATGAATTATTCATAAATTATCTTATGATTTTTTATGAATATTTTTTAAATATAAGATTCTTAAACCACCCATGAAATATTCATAAAATGTTTTAAGAATAAATGAAGAATATTTTTGGAATTTAGTATTCTTAAACCAACAATGAACTATTCATACAATATTTTATGAATGTTTTATGAATATTTTTAGAATTTAAGATTCTTAAACCATCCATGAACTATTCATCAATTTTTTTATGAATGTTTCAAGTCATTGAGCAGATCAGGTATTTTTGTCAGAATTAAGGAAACAATTGCGCCATTACTCGGAATAAAATATTATCGTACAGGACCCAAAATCAAACTTGACCCTGCATTTCATAACTATATACATCCCAGGCGAAACAATGACCATGGTAGACCATGGTCACCATGGTTTTTGATGGTTGACCATGGTATTTGATTGTCAGCCATAAAAAAACCGTGGAGGAACATGATCATGATCATGGTTGGCCATGGTCACAAAAAACATGGACCATGGTCAGCAATTGTAACCATGGTTAACCATGGTCGGCAATGGTGACAAAAGACAGACCATATTTGGCCATGGTAAATGAAAAAATGGACCATGATCAGCAAAGTTACTTTTATTTTCATTTTAGTGTTCCCATGGTGTTTAATGTTCATTTACATAAAATATGCAATAATGTTAATTGTTCTTGGAAGAATTAAAAGAACAGTTTAAGAAAGTTTTAAGGACGTCTTATTTCAAGAACAGTTTAAGATGATATCAAGAACACAAACATGTACATTGCATTGCTGTTTTTACAAAGGAAGAATATTGTGTGCACAGGAAGTTGAAACGGAAGGCACATGGT
>VMBQ01006681.1:16726-54385 GCA_007657795.1 Dreissena rostriformis | reverse complement strand
TTTTATCTAATTTGCTTGTCTATAAATTCGTTATTGGCCGCAATTCTTTAGTTATATTTTGTGTTCGTTTTTGATTTTGTTGTTGTTTTGCTTTGTACAGAAGAATTGTGCATGATTGTGTACGCTCAGTTTCAGTTCAATCAATTGTTCCGTTTTCACTTTTCCGATGAACTCATTGTGCCAAGAAACCACCCCATAAACATTCAACAATTGAAATTTAAACTGTATTTTGATTTTATTAAAATGTAATATTACGAAATAATAACATGAGCATTTAAATAAAATAGCGTCGAATACATTTAGGATATAAATCTGGTTATCCAGATAATGTTTAAATGACAGTCAAAAATATTTTATTTTATTTTACCTTGATTGGCCTGTTTTACAAATCCTATTATTTATTACGGATTATACACTAATTCGGGGTCATAAGATTGCCTAAGAACAATTCTTAATTATGCATATTTTTATTTTAAGATAATCATTGTTAAAAACAATCAGATTTAGATAAATAAATAACATTTAAATGACAAGCATCTGTTGAAGGAACTTTTTCACAGTTTGGTTTGTGAAGGGACAATCAATGTTTTAAGTTTCAAAAGTAGAATATATGTTATATATTAATGCAAGCAAAATAATAATCCAAGTTGAAACAATGTAAACTACATCGGTTAGTGTATAATCAAAAATCGAAATCAGTAAACTGATACAACGTTTGTAATGCTTGTTAGCGTTAATTAGGAAAATATGAGTATATTTATATATAGTTTAAAATATGGTGTAAATATTAGCAACCTTTGTGGCCCAGTTGTAGCATATTTGCTTTTGTTTCTATGATTCTTTGGTTCGAACTTCGAATACCGATTTTGCAATATTTCTATTCAACTTGTTTTCTTCCTAACATGTCTATCAAAGCATTTTGAAATAAAACAGTAATGTAAGTTAGAAAATTATTGAAATTTAACAAAATACAATCACATCATATTAAAAAGTATGCACATGATATAAAGATTTTACTACATCGTAGAAAGAAGTAACCACAACCTATCAAGATGTAACCACACCACATAAAAATGTAATCACATCATATAAAGAAGTATCAACAACAAACAAGAACAGATTGACTTTATTTATTGTGCAAGAGGCTAAATACAAAACAATGTTCATATTGTAGGTATAAAACATTCAATGTTTTCCATGTAATTGCATCGTCCTCGGTATCGATATCTATAAGCAGCGCGTTACGTCGTCGTACAATAAAACAACATCAAGCTCATAAGCTGTGTGAGCAGGTACCAAACTCATCGCATTGGTTACCTGTCCATATTGGTATACGGTTGCCACTTCATTCACCCGTAAACTCCTTCAAGATCTGAAATTATTTCTTGTTTGTAACTATTGCTTCCATATTTTAGAAATATTGCCATTCATAATTGTTTATACATATTTTGTCGGAGCATAATGGCAATTATAAGAGGTTTCGACTAATCGAGGCACTTTAAGTTGAACCTAATGAGGTGCAGTGCATAAGAACCATAATCCCTGCATTCATAATTTCAAAGTTATGGCCCTTGTCATTTTAATGCTGACGTTTTTTTGAGCACATATCTTGAGTATAATATGAGGTATCAATATGAATATTCATAGATAAAAAGCTTGCATTGTTGATTAACCCGTTCTTAAAACTGAAGTGTCATCGAGATGTGATTGCGCGTGCGTGCGTGTATTTGTGTGGGGTGAATTTCAAGCGCGACACTGACAGTTGTAGGTATGATCAGCAATCTATTTAAAGTGAGTCAAACGAGAACGTGCATTGCCGGCAAATGAATCAAGACAAAGCTAGCTAACTTGCTGATGATTTAAATTGGAAAGAAGAAACGCCCAACCAAAATATATCAGAGCCACCAAACAATAAAGTGTGTTTCTAGCACAGCATAGCTCACTTAAAAATCAACAACAAAACATGGCATTGTGGTAGTATATCTTGAGAAGTTTAATTGACGAATATACATGCACTTGCACATAATGTTGTTTTATTTTTTAAAAAAGGGAACAACATGCAAAATTGCATTAGAGTTCAGATCACCATATCCTGTTCGGCAGTACAGATGTCTTTCATTCTTAACATCAACGTTTTGTCTTCATCTCGGATTTTTCCTGATAAGCAATTTAAATGCTATACTTGTTTATTTTTAGAGTCCAATTACCATTAGTTTATCTATGTTACGCCAAGATTGAACTACTCTATATTAGTCTATAGATGTTTCATTTTAAGTGCATATCAGACAAGGATCCGGAGCGAGCCAAAAAGAGGATGTGATTTCAATGTGCGGTATAGTCTATGCGTATGAAGAACCTATACATATAGTGTTAATATTAATGATTACAAATGTTACTTCTAATAAACTACATTGTCTAAGACTACAAAAAATGTTTGATTAAAGGACACAGAGGAACTGGCTTTGACGTTAAAAATTTATTTATATNGATTGTGTCCATGTATACCAAACAAACAAAAAACTTGGCGATGTCAGATTTGCAACGTTTAGGATATTGATTTAACAACAAATTGTGCAATACCAAGCTACGTCTGCAAGTATCCTACACAAACAATGTCACTATATTACCTCCATCCTTACTCAAGTTATTGACAGAAACCGTTTTCTGTTTTAGTAACAGTGACCATGAATTAAACCCGACGGATTCCAACTTCACTATCTGGCTAGATCCGCATATAAGCAACATACACAATCAATTCCAGTACACTAACTCCATCCAAACTCAAGTTATTTCTCACACAGATTGTTTTAGTTTTAATAACATTGACATAAATCTGACTGGCCTAAAATGCAATCCCAATCAAGGTCATCATACGATCTTCTTACACACTAAATTTCAGTTCAATACCACCATACAAACTGAAGTTATCGTTAGCATGTCAGCTTCCTGTTTTCAGCAACAGTGCCCTTGACATGTATCCGACAGACCGCAAATACAATAACTATCCAGGTTTTTATAAAAAAACTTATATCAAAAGTTTGTCAAAATTAGTCAATGCAAACTAAATGAACTGGCCGAAAAAACCGCTTGTCTGCTGTTTTTGAGATTTTTTTAGAAGCACCGACCTTGACTTAACTGCTCTTGAACTTAGCCATAGACATGCCTGTCGTGTCCATGATAAAGCTGTGCGCGGGAATAACTCACGTTGGTGATAAAACTATGCTTTCAAAATATACCTGTAAAAAACACAAAACGAAACAACTGAAATCAACAAGACAACAAAAATACAATATAACAATGTTTACTTATTAAATATGGGACTAGAGAAAATAATGTATGTTTCAACTAACCCGATTTTCGCTAATTTTATTATCTGATCCTTAACCTTGTTTTGTTTGCTGCTGTTGTTTCTTGTTGTTGATTTTTTACGGGTTGACGTTTAACTCGGTCTCTCGTACATTCAATCATATCAGTTAAATTAACTTGAAAATAAAACGAATAAATGGTGATTAGAACCCTGGAAAACCTCGGTCATTGCACATCATTATTAACTTTAGGAAACGAGTTGTTTATCGTTTGAAAAATTGAACGCAAAAACAGGTTTGCTGACATATATGCCCTTGTTTTCACTATATAATAAATAAAAGATGTCAGCAGAAAAAAACTGTGTTTCCGCACACACTTCTGAATATTTTGCTCGCCCCCTTGTTAATATGGATAACAAGGTAGAGCTGTTATATCCCGAGTTCAATCAATACATTAGATTGTTGGCAATTCATAGGACACGTCAGTGGCCGAAATGACTTCATAAAATGTCCTTATTACTTTATATAATGACAGTTCACAAAATAGTTATATATTTGTTTTTGCAAAAAAAAAAAACATATTGCAGACAACTTCATGAACTGATTTGTTGGTGTTCTACAACACTGCACTACCACACGCTATTATGAAGTAAACCCAACATGTCAAGAGGTAAACACGCCTTATATAAAGAAGGAGCCTCATCATATTTAAGAAGTAACCACACCATAAAGGGAAGAAAAAACACACCATACACCGAAGTAACAACATCATATTAAGAAGTAACCACACCATATAAAGAAATAACCACACTATATAAAGAAGCAGTCACAACATATAAAGACGTGTCCACACGATATCAAGATATTCCCACACATACATAAATAAGAAGTATCCACCTCATATCAAGACGTATCCTCACCATATACAAAGTAAACACACCACGTAAAGAAGAAACCACATCATATAAAGAAGTTAGAACACTGTATAAAGACGGTTCACATCATATTAAATAGTATACACATGATGAAAAGCAGTAACTACATCGTAGAAAGAATAAACCGCAACATATCAAGATGTAACCACACCACATTAAAAAGAAATCACATCATACATTTGTATAAAGAAGTTTCAACAACACACAAGAACATATTGACTTTAATCATTGTGTAAGAGGCTTAACACAAAACAATGTCTGTATAAAACATTCAATGTTTTCCAAGTTATTACCATCCATATTGGTCTACGGTTGCAACTTCATTCATCCGTGAACTCCTTCAAGTTCTGAAAGGATTTCTTGTTTGTATCTATTGCTTCCATATTTAAGAAATATTGCCATTTATTAGTGTTAATACATATTTTTTCGGAGCATATAGTGGCAATTATAAGAGGTTTTGACTTATCGAACCTAATAAGTTCCAGAGCATAAGAACTATAATCCCTGCATTCATAATTTCAAAGTTAGTGCCCTTGTCATTTAAATGCTGACGTTTTGTTGAGCACATATCTTGAGTAAAATATGAGGAATAATTATGAATCTTCATAGATATAAAGCTTGCATTGTTGGTTAACCAGTTCTTAAAACTGATCTACCAGTGAGCTGTGATTGCGCGTGCGTGCGTGTGTTTGTGTGGGGTGAATTTCAAGCGCAACACTGACAGTTGTAGGTATGATCAGCATTCTATTTAAAGTGAGTCAAACGAGAACGTGCATCGCCGGCCAATGAATACAGACAAAGTTAGCTAATTCGCTGATGATTTAAATTTGAAAGAAGAAACGCCCAATCAAAATATATCAGAGCCACCAAACAATAAAGTGTGTTTCTAGCACAGCATAGCTCACTTAAAAATCAACAGCAAAACATGGCATTGTGGTAGTATATCTTGCGAAGTGTAATTGACGAATATACATGCACTTGCACATAATGTTGTTTTATTTTGAAAAAAAAAGGGAACAACATACAAAATTGCATTAGAGTAAAGATCACCTTATCCTGTTCGACAGTACAGATGTCTTTCATTCTTAACATCAACGTTTTGTCTTCATCTCGGATTTTTCCTGATTAGCAATTTAAATGCTATACTTGTTTATTTTAAGAGTCCAATAACCATTAGTTTATCTATGTTACGCCAAGATTGAACTACTCTATACTAATCTATAGATGTTTCATTTTGAGTGCATATCAGACAAGGATCCGGAGCGAGCTAAAATTAGACTGTGATTTCAATGTGTGGTGTAGTCTATGCGTATGAAGAACCTATAAATATAGTGTTAATATTAATGATTACTAATTTAACTTCTAATAAACTACATGGTCTAAGACTACACAAAATGTTAGTTTCTTTTCTTTATATTGATTAAAGGACAAAGAGGAACTTGCTTTGACGTTAAAAATGTATATATATATATATATATTGACATTTTTTAATTGGTTTTTACAATGAAGTTCGCTAGAGACATTTCTGCTCTAGACACTTTGAAAGCTATCGGGTCGTTTTTGGGACGCAATACTCCTTCCATATTTATTTTTTTTTCGAACTGAAAGCTTAGTCTGCAGAGTATGTGATTCAGTTCATCGTCTGACTAGAGCATCGACCGCTTGTGATTCTTCTTTAATTTACAATCAATTAAAATCAAGTGGAATGGTTGCGGAAATCTAACCCAAAATGGTCCTTATAGTCAAGATTTGACATTCATATACGTTATTACCCAAAATTAATCAGAAATGGTCAGTTAAGCGTGAGGACATGATTCGATACTTAAAAGCTCAAGCTGAAGGCATGAGACTTGACAGGTCTGTATGGTTTACGTAAGATTGAACTACAGTCATATAGGCATTCAATGTATATTAGCGTGATATTGTAATGTCAAAAACGATATAAATCTTCAACACTTAAACTTGATCAGTGAAAATCGCAAAAAAACAACATCATTTGTCCGTTTTGATTAGGGACAGTCTGGCCTGTAGCCGGTTTGACTTTCGGTCCAAAATTCAAGTTTACTGTCACCTCGAAAACAAGCGTCTGCTGATGTAGATGAATTTAGCGAGGTAAGAAACAAGACTACATCTTAACCAGAATAACCATATCTTTGTTAACGCCTTTCAAAGGTTAAATAACTGAACAAAGTTTGCAAAAAAAATGTTTTGTCGTTCTAGTTGGATATAAACAAAAGAAACATTCGAACAGATCACAATCTGCATTTTGAACGTGTTTGTCTTCAGCCGCAAAAATACAAATCTGCACAAGTAGGCAATGAATGAACAATATTTTTTTATGAATTAAAAGCGTATAGTTTCGGTTCCGTACTAAGTATTTCGCATGCAATGTTAAGTCCAGTAACAGTGTATCAAATTCACATCGGGCACTAAAACAATGTCACTCACTGAAACAGTGCGTCTCCTTTATCTCGCACTACTGTATCGCCCCTACCTTGAAGTATTTCAGGGGCAATGGCTATATGGGAAATTGCCGGTTCACGCAAAACAAATCTTCTTCGCACATATGTCATAAATATGTAGCTTCTATTGCATTTTTTGCTTCAAGGTCTTATAAAACTCCTTATATTAGATTCATTGGAGCTGCTTAAACGTAAAGCTAAGTTACTGGCAAGGGAGATTAATGATTGTAAATATTGCCATTCAATGTATTCACTTGACCAATTTTAGCGTGTACATTAAAAATAGAAATATTCCAAATTAAGTGTTTTATTTTAGAAGGTCAGAGAGGCATGGTAGTGCATATTGTACGATTTGAGTCTGACAAAAATGCCTCATTACATCCCATCTTCGTGAAGCGACCATGGCCCTCACATTTTGTGAAAATTTGAGTCGCGAACTTTTCAAAACTCTGAAAAAAAATGAAGCACGAACCGCCGAACTGTTTGAAATTGTGAAAAAATGAGTCGCGAACTTTTTAAAATTGTGAAAATTTTAGTCGCAAACTTCTTTAAATTGTGAACATTTTAGTTGCGAACTTCTCAAATTTGTGAACAACGGCCATTCTCTAAGAAGGGAAAAAAACTCTGCATTATATTATTTTTGTATTTACCTAATTATGTATTTCTTATCATTTTGTATTACTTGCTGATTCATTGTATATGTTAGTTTAAAAAAAAATATAAAAAATTGAAGAAATATTTAATTTGTGTTATCTGCATTTTGTGGATTTGTCAATAATACTCACTCCTTAATTAATGTTAACTGTAAAATAAATTTAACCTTAGAAGTCGTAATCACAATTTATTTTTATTTATTTTTTTTAATTTAGAAAGAATTGTGATTTTAATGAATATAATTTAACTTAAATTACTAAAATTACATCCAACAAATTATAAATATAATTTATTTGTGTTTGTTCTTCTTATTTAAATTATAATAAAAAGTTATATTAAATTAGTTTTTCCAAAATCAGATGACGTTTCGCACGAAAACATTCTCGATCTCGAAATTTCATGTTTTCCCAAAAGGATCAGACAGAGGCCTGAAAACATTAATTACTTCTTGGAAAAAAAATCAAAAGATTAAATTAATTTCCCTTTTTACCTTTAAATTAACGGTTTGATGAGGACAGACGGTGAAGCCGACATAATGCAGCATCAGACTCGTATGGACTGTAAACCCAATAAATTAACTTTTCACAGTGAGACTTATTAATATTGAATAGCAAAGAGTAGCAACTTGTTAATGTATACCATTCGAATATTGAATTGTGTGTTCATAAATACTTAATCTGGGAGTCACATTTTTACACAGTCATACAGACGTTATTATAAATTATTGATTAAATGTTTTTATATATTCAAAGAAAAAAATATATATTGGTCTTGTACTGTCTTAGACCACATGATGTCGTTGTCATACAAAAAACGTAGGTAAAAATCAACGTTATTATACAATCATTAAATATATGTTTCACGTGAGTCACCAAGTGCCTGCATGTCCTCTTGTTTAGGGTTCACCAGCAAGTTTTCATCTGGCGAAAATAGTTCATATTATCGTCACATGGCTTTCTGTGTATTTACCAAGTTCTTTCAACTGTTTCTAAAGACATTCCTTTCATCCGCGCGATTTTAATGATTTTATTTAGTTCCAGCAAAAACAGTCATGTACCATTTGTTAACAATCAAAGTTTTCTGCAAATAAAATCCTAAAGTCAAAAACGTTCCAATTTTCAAGAATTTGATTACTAGTTCACACCTTATAAAGGAAACCTTTGGAGGTCCATTTTACTTTCTGTCAAAAGAAAGCATCATTAAGTGAAACTGTTATTTTTAAAATACATTCGAAAGCTCTGTGGTTAATAAGACTATTTCATTGTCTAACATTGATCCCGTAAAAGTACCTTAGTATTTAAAGAAATAACACATTACATGAATATTAATTTGTATTCAACATGCCAATATAAATTTTCCATGTACATACTGCACATATTATAGGACCATGAGAGATATCATCAGAACTTATAGGAGAGACACTCGCATCAACATCCGATTTTTTTACTCCGATAACTACTTGTCTGTAAAAGACAGAACAAATTAAGTTTCTGTACGCATTGATATAAAAACCTGATAGAAGGTCTATTAGAACAGCTACGTATACTCGACTTGTGATTTATGAACAGTGTTATCGCTTCGAGGGGGAAAGGTTATATAAATTTGTCCTGTTACTTTGTGTTCTTCATAGAGCTTTATCGAACGATTGATTGTTGTATATACACAGGTGTATGAACGTTTAAACTTGTGTTGTAAAAAGTTGTAGAATCATAGCACAATGGGGAATAACCACCTTGTTTTAAGTACGTTTTGAAATGTCTAACTAAGACTATAATTTGTTTGCCAACAGGTTATTTCATACCATCAGGACTTAGTTTTATTGGTTCTTTATTTAAATGGCTAATTTCAAATATTTATATTCATTAAAAACTAAATATAAACGTATATCATCACGTTCATAGTACCTTATCAAGCGTACCTGCGCCAACAAAAATCCCTATTTACTTTCAGAAAATGGCTGAAGGCGGTATCGGGCGTACAGAGTCACAGTCAGAAAGCAATCTCATACACAGTAACCTGTACAGTCGTCACTCACAGGCAAGTAAGCAGACAATGTTCGTACAAAATACAGGCACTGGTGACCTACGGTTGAGAGTATGATTTGAGACATACACATTTGCACCGTATAAAAGCCGCCATTTTATTCCGGCAAAACAAAACAGTTGTACTATATGTAAGGTCACTTATAACATTTCAAAGTTCATCCAAATTAACTTCGTGAATCAAAAATATTAAAACGTTGCCAAAGTAGGATATCCAATATAATGTGATGTTCCTGATTGTTGTATCGCACGCCTTGAGTGTGAGGTTTCCGCGAGCCCGGCATGGGGAATACGATGTAACACAATCACCAAGTGAAACACAAACACCGAAACAAAACAGTATTGTAATGTTAATTATTAATAACCTCCTTACAATAAAAACGTATGGGAAATACTTTAGAAAACATCGCCTGAATTTCCAAAATCATCCAAATTAATTTCGTGGAACAAAAATGTTATAACATTGCCAATATACCGAAAATAACACGACTGTTGTGTTCCTGATTGTGGTATCGCACGACTTGAGTTTGTGCTGTTTTATTCCACGAGCCCGAGCGGCATGGGGCATATTATATCCTACATTCAAAAAGGGTGATTAATTATCTCCTTAAGATAAAAATTTATGAAAAATAGTCTAGAAAACAACGATTTTATTTTAAATCGGCACAATTAACACAAAGGTTAAACACATCACATATTTTTTAAAGATGCGCATGAATACTCCGAATGACTTATATCTAGTCATGTGATCGTCTAATAATGTAACGTTTACCCTCGAATTGTGCTCGGATCATTCGGATATTAACGATAGTAGTCCACTTTCCCAGCCTTTGGTTACAGAAACTTATTCCACACTGTGAATGACGGAATTCATGTCTCGAAGCTTGTATTTTAAGGGGAAATAACCAATTAATTTAATTAATTATAAATATAGGTTTATACTAATAAACTGTATATGATCAATACAACTTTTAAAGCATGTAAAGCACGTTTTGTTTTTTGGTAATGAACGAGATCTGGCTTTTTGTATGTTTACACTATATAATTTTAAACCTGTCCAGAACACGTTTCAATAACAATAAAAATATTGTATTTTGTAAAACCAGTTTTGTATAAAAAATATATACAAAATAAGGTTCAAAAAGTGGCATAAGCACAATCTGTAAATATCAATATATTTTTTTTTAAGATAAAAAATTAACCTTTTTGTAAACAAATCAAAAGATTAATAAATAACAGTCAAATAACAAACATCTGTTAAACGGATTTGTTCAAAATGTTAAATATTCAAATTTGAAGCCCGGTAAAGGCATTGTGTTTCAGTCAACGGGTTTTATCTTCCTTAAATGATAATTTAAGCATTTTTAAGTAACAGTGACCTTGACTTAAACCTGACCGATCCCAGATGAACTCCCACGATAGGTCTGCATATAAGCAAATCACACAATTTCAATACCTCCATCAAACTTAAATTATTTATCAAAAACATTAATAAAATTAGTAACAGTGACATCCTCAAATGCTACTAACACACTAAATCTCACATCAAAACCACCATGCAAACTGAATCTATTTAGTACGGAATCCGGATAGTGCCATTTATAATCTCGCCCTTCTTTTATCAAGGGCGACACACGATACACGATATTTTGTGCGACAGTCGCGTCGACGCACGATATTTTGCGCGACAGTCGCGGCGACGCACGATATTTTGAACGCGACCGTCGCCCTTTTATATGCGATATCTCGCCATTGAAAACGATCGTCGCCCTTTGAACACGACCGTCGCCCTTTATCTCGCATATAAAAGGGCGACGGTCGCATTCTAAAAGGGCGACGGTCGTGTTCAAAGGGCGACGGTCGTGTTCAAAGGGCGAGATATCGCATATAAAAGGCGACGGTCACGTTCATAAAGGGCGACGGTCGTGTTCAAAGGGCGGCGGTCGTGTTCAATGGGCGAGATATCGTATATAAAAGAGCGACTGTCGCACAAGGGCGATATTTCGTGTTAAATATATCGTGCGTCGCCGCGACTGTCGCGCAAAATATCGTATATCGTGTGTCGCCCTTGATGAAAGAAAGGCGAGATTATAGATGGAACTATCCAGATTCCGTAGGTAAGCCCCGAATTCAATAACAATCTTAATTTATCGCAAGTTTCACCTAGATTGGTCAATACAAACTAAAGTTAAAGACCGGAAACAACAGGTTTGCTGTTTTTGTATTTTTTAGTAAAGTGGCAGCCCCAACAAATAACTTCTTAAATCCACGGCAAAACAATATTCATTCACATTATACATTTGCTCAAATTTTGAGTTATCATTTCAAATATTAGAATAGTCATTCTACGAGTGTGAAAACCAACGCATACCCAGTGTAGATTTATTTAATTATCCAAATGATAATTCAAAACAATTTTGGAGCAATACAAACTATTGGATTGACATGTGTTAATAAACAAAGAACAAAGAAACACTTTCACAATGGTATCCAAGGACTTTTGTATTATCATAATAACTAAACAACAGAACCGTTATATGGATACACTTTCTTGTTAAACTCTGGTAGTGTTTTACTTATTTAAGGAAAATATTAGCCCCATTTAGTGTTATTTTTAAAACAAAAACCAATTAATAGCATTTCCATTACAGGTACCGGATGTGCCTTAGAATTAACAATTTAAACTAAAGTAATGGTTTTCACTCCTGCTGGTGCAGCTGAAGATTTACTGTATGTGCATTTTATATCTCCTCATAACACTCTTTACATTTACAGCGTTTTGATTTATTGATTATTGATTGTGCAAAAATAAAAGCTGTTTTAAGAATGCCAAAATCATTAACCGATAATCGTGGGCGGAAGTAGTTAAACGGGTTTATTACACAAGGGAAATTGTTATTCTAATGACGTTGTTCCGTAAGTATATTACGTATTATCTTAAATGTTAATTAGCGTATTTATTTTACACAGTATTAGATAACATTGACAATGATCATTCATAACTACGAATGTTAAATGTCAACCCATCGCTTAAATTTACTATTCAGGAATTCTTTTCGAATGTTCAAAAAATTTAAAATGCAGGTTTTTCATATATTAGTAAACCTTCAATGTGTGTTGTGTTTTACCATTTGTTCGAGGTGTTAATTGACATGGTATCATATCAAATTCGTGGAAGTTGTACACAATAATTTATATTTGCAAATGTAAATATATCGAAATTGTAACGCAAAAACCTTAGCTGACTGGATTTTGAAATCGAAAGTGCAAGAAATTATTCCATTGTTAGAGACTACATTCCCTTCAAACGTTAACCTTGCTTGTGATTTATGAACAGCTTCATCGACTCGAAGGCAATATACTACCTTTGTCATAATTCGTCTTGTTCTTTATTGAGCTTAATCGAACGATTATTTGTTGTATAACAACATTTGTATGCAAGTTCATACTTGTGTTTCTTAAAATTGTCGAATTATAACACAATGTGCAATACCCGTTTCGTTTTAAAATATGTTTTAATTGCATAACTCACAGGCGGCTGTATCATATAAAATCGAATAGCCCCTCGCCCCCGCGGCCTACCCCCCTTCCAACCCCACGATATGACCCCGAGCTTATTGATATTTGGCTCATTGGTTCATGTTGGTTTGTGTAAATCGTTGTTAATGTTGAAAAAATAAATCGAATGCATCTGTCCGCAATCTGTCTGTAATATGCATAGTGTGTATATATTTACAATAAAAACGGCTTGGAGTATATTGGTCCAAACATTTATCAACCTAAACACACCATCCAAGGGACATGAGCGTTATGAGGGAGGGATATGGTAGCAAGTGGGAAATACAATACAAACGTGTATAATCCCTTTTATAGTAGTACCTACAAAATCGTATCTTCGGAAAAAAACATTCCCATTTACTTTCCGGAAATGGCGGAAGCAGGTATAGTGCGTACTCGGTCAGAGAATGAAAGCAACACGATACACAGTAGCCTTTACAGTAGGCATTCTCAGGCAAGTCAGAAAAACAATGTTTGTATCACAAACAGGCGCTGGTGACCTACGAGTTAGTGTTAGATATGCGACAACATATCGCCGCCATTTTGTCCGGCAAAAAGGAAGTTTGATTTGTATCAATGTCACTTCTAACGTTCATCCATGTTAAATCTGTGAAATAAAAATGTTAACACGTTGCTAATATAGGAAAGATAACAAGATTGTGGTGTTCTAGTGTGTTGTATCGCACGAGCTGAATTGTGTTGTTTTATTCCACGAGACCGGACGGAAAAGGGAATGCCATGTAATACAATCAACGAGTAAGAGAAAACACACAGGAACACCACAGTTTTTTTATAACCCTGTTATTGATTACCTCCTAACGATTTCACATAAAAGACAGCAGTATATAAAACAACAATTTTATTTGAAATCGGAACAGTTGACACAAAAGAAGATCACATCTCATGGTATCAATAGATGAAAACTTCGAATGACTTATACAGAATTGTGTGCGTCTAAGAATGGAAGTTTTTCCCTCTATGGTCCTCAGATCATTACGGATATTTACAATAGTGGTCCTCTTTCCGAGCCGTTTAATACGGAAACGGATTCCGCGCTACAAAGTACGGAACTCCTCCACAATAGATTGTATTTTTTAATGGAAAACGAATGTTACGCACGGGATTTTGATTACGACATGATCATATGATTTGTGCAATTCGTAAACTCTCGATTTTATTCCTTACAGATGATCACCGTAAATCCAAATTAATACTTTGTCGAAGAATTATTCGTTTCCGATTTTCGGTCATTATTATTGAAAAAAGTATTAGAAACTTGATGCTTTCTTCGAAGTGTGTTAAAGAACAGCCTTAAATAAAAACCTCTTTTATGTTTACTTATAATTAATTGTTTTACTAAAACTTGTATTTATAAAAACAATCAGTGCTCTACGACATATTTTTAGCCCGAGCATGAAAGAGCACTAAAACAGTCAACATACGAAAATATATTTTAGAAACATACTTAATTAAAATATTTTGAAACCGTTGGGGTATATTCGAAATAGAAAATCGCAAGGCTTATCGACATATGCGTGCTTTATCGACATGATGAAGGCATTTGACCGGGTTGACAGAGACTGCTTACTGGCAAAACTTTTATCCGTCGGCGCTCAAGGAAAGTTCTATAATATACTGCGACATCTGTATAGCACTTCTCGTGCACGAGTTGATGTTAATGGACACCTAACGGACTACTTTGACATAGAATGCTCCGTAGACCAGGGAAATACAATTTCGCCTACCTTATTCGGACTATACATCAACGATTTAGCTGTAGAAATGAAGTGCATGAACCTGGGAATTATGATTAAAAGCGAAAATGTATGCATTCTTCTTCATGCGACGACATTGTTATTCTGAGCGAAAATGAAGAAAATTTACAGAAAATGCTGAATAAAGTGGATGACTGGTGTAAAAACTGGCGCATGAAAATTAAGGCAACAAAAACGCAAATCGTGCATTTCAGAAAACAAAGCCAAAATAAAACGGAATACGTCTTTAAAATAGGAGACGATGTCGTTAGTGTTATACCGTGTTATAAATACTTGGGCTGTGTATTAACCGATACGCTTGACTTCGCAGAGACAGCAAACATATTCACATATAAACACAGCTTGTCATTATAAAGAATATAAAAAATATACACCAACTTCGGTCGCAATAAGCAGTAATTTTATGCAATTGTCACAATATATTTTTACACATTACAAACGGTAGAGGAACACCAATACAATGGTACGAAATAATGTATGGTCGGTTGGAAAAAATGATGCTTTTATAACCCCTTTCATCTTTACCGGGTTTTCCTCAATGCATTGTTTTGTGTAAAAAAAAAGTATCGATCGGTCAACTTTGGCCGCGATTCAAAGCCAAAATATGATACCGACAAACACTATATTACATCGTTAGAAACGTTAGAGGATCCCATTTACAAAGATACCATTATAATTAAAATCGAATTAACAATTATGTTTTTATAACCACTTTTACCTTGTCCAGGATAGTCGGAAAGTAACGTCCCTGATTAGCCTGTGAGGGCTGCACAGACTCAAACCAATACGGTTACTTTCGTTTTGCCTATTGGTAAGGCCATTGGAGCCAGAATGTTGATGTCTTAACAGTATTCAACGTACTCATGGCACAATTGTACAAAAACAGCTAAAACCAGTTTAGATTAATTAAATAATGCAAATTATAATTTAACCCATTTTGAGATCAATACACAAAAGTGGAGTGACATCTATTAAATAACGAATAAACACTTAATCTCTGATATCCAAGTACTTTGGTTTAAGTATTTAGTTTGGTACCAGCTTGTTTGTTTTTTTTAAATTTACCTCAGGAATGAAAACGAAACATTATGTTTATAATACATGCGTATTTAAGATGTTTTACAATAAAACATGATTTTGCCTTCAACATATACTTACAAATTCAAATATTTATAATGCATCTATATCGCTCTGACGTATTTGCTTAAATGATAAACAATATGCACCTGTTTTATTTTCAGGTATCGAAATATTTAGAATTGTTATGCATTGAATTGTATTGTTCGCCATATATGTATATTAATTGAAATACATTGTTTATATAATATAACATTAACTGTTATTATGTGTTTGTGTTTGTGATACTTCAAGGTACATATCGACAGTATTTCCCCCTAAATATAGACATATCTTTAAACAACAATAAATACAATGCCAGCACATACTTTGGAAAATATTCGCCTACAGTAAGATTTCAAAAATTACGCCTAAGAAAATAGCCTATTGGTATGAGACGTTTACTACACTGTAATTCCGTTATCGAAAGTGCGCATATCTATTGCGGTTTTTCGTGTATAATTTATATATTCATGGCTGAACAACTTGTCCCGGGGACAAGTTTTTCATAATTACAAAAAAATATGTTTAAGTACTTTTAATAAAAATGAGACATTTGTGTTAAGGAAAAATTTAATAAATCCTTTCAAAATATAGTCTTCTTTTTATAAAATACTAGATTAAACGTCGATATGCCCCTTTAATTGCCAGATTTTTGTATAGGAATAATGAAAATTCAGAAACCTGGTCAGGAGTGAAATTCCTGTTAAACCCCAATACAAAATGTTATGTCAAGCAAAACATTAGCCTAATTTGTTCTTTTATTACAACGTTTAATATAATAAGAATGGCATGTACTTATGTATCTTAGTAACGTGTACCCCTTTAAACTAGAGTACGTGTTTTCAATCCTGCTGGCGCAGCTGAAGTTCCACTTTATATGTATTACATAACTCTACGCCTAGTAGATACTCCTGACATTGTCAGCGCTTTGATTAAATTGATTTTTAACGTAATATCTTTTCAAAGACAACTGAAATCACTTACCTATGAACGGAAGTAGTAAAACGAGATTATCACACAACCGGAATTTTCATCTGCATACCTTTGCTACGTAAGTAAAATTATTGTCTACTTAAACCTATTTAGAATATTTATATAAATCAATCTTATATCAAATTAGCATTGATCAATAATAACCGAGAATATTCATGGTACAACTATCGCATACATTTACTACTTTTTCTTTTCGAATGTCCTTGAAATCGAAACTGAAGATTTTAAATATATTACCCAACGTTCAAAGGGGTTTGATTGTGTCATTTGATTGGGGTGAGATATGACCATTGATCGTTTTACATTCGTTGACAATACGTTATATTTGCAAATGTACAGTGTTAACACATCGAAGTTTTATTTCATTTAGTCTATACGAATGAAACTTGTAATTGAAAGTGCACGACATTTTAACATAGTTTAACATAACTACACTCCCTTCAAACTTAAACTGTACTTGTTATTCATCAACAGGTATATTGATTCGATGGGGATATGTTGTCTGTGTCATTTTACTTTGTGTTCGTCATAGAGCTTAACCGAACGATTGATTGTTGTATATGTACATGTGTATCGAGAGTCAAACTTGTGTTTTAACAAATTGTCGAATCATAGGACTGTCCCAATGGAGAATACCCGCCACGTTTTAAAGTACGTTTTGAATGGTCTAACTCAGACTATAATGTGTTTACCAACATATTCAATCATACTATCAGGACTAAGGTGTATTGTCTCTAGACCCGTTTAATGAAACATCGTTCAATTGTAGTACTCCATAGACATATAGGCCCATTATGAGCGTTGGGGATAGGGGACTCTAAGACTTTTCAATATTCAAGTACAATTATGCAAACCACTTTACTTATTTATGCGACATAATTATTTATAGTTGTATGGGAACATTTTGATGACGTTATATGAGAGGTTATCAAAACTTCAAAAATGTATATTCATTCAAAATAAAAAGCGTATATATCCCTTTCGTAGTCCCTATGTAATTGTATGTGCGCCAAAATCCCTATTTACTTTCAGAAAATGGCTGAAGGAGGTATCGGTTGTACAGATTCAGAGTCTGAAAACAATAGCATACACAGAAGCATGTACAGTCGTCACTCTCAGGCAAGTCATCAGACAATGTTTGTACTTAATGCAGGCGCGGTCGACCTACAGCTGAGAGTTAGGTTTGCGACACACAACCGCCGCCATTTTGTTCGGCAAAAAAAGACAGTTGTATGATTTGAATAAAGTTCACTTTTACAATTTTAACGTTCATTCAAGTTCAATATGTGGACTAAAAATGCTACAAATTTGCCAATATATGTTATATTTAATGAGAGTGCTGTGATCATGTGTGTTGTATTGCACGCTTTTGCTGTGTGCTGTTTCATTTCTCGAGCCCGAACAGCATGAGATATATTATGTCACACATTGAACCACAGTTTTATAATATTCCATGTATTAATTACCTCCTTAAAATAAAAACGTATTGACCTTAGTCTAGAAAACAACGATTTTATTTGAAATCAGTACACACGACACAAAAGAAGAACAATTTCATGTTGTGATAAGACGTGCATGAATACTTCCTACGATATATACAGTCTTGTTCTCGTCTAAAAATAAAACGGTTTTCCCTCATTGGTGCTCAGATCATCACGTATATTTACGAAAGTAGTCCGCTGTCCCTGCCGTTGAATACGAAAACAGATTTCACACTGTGTTGTACGGAATTCATATCCAGTAGCTTGTATTTTTAGTGAAACTAACAGATTATTTTAGAAACAATTTTGTTCTTTTACTGCTGTTATTTATCATTAGGTATAAAATATTATGAGCTACTTAAAGTAACGAGAGGGAGATGAAAAAACATATAGCGTTGAAAGTCTGTTTACTTGTTTAAATACTAAATTTATTAATAACATCACAACTTTCTAAGATACCGATTCTAGAGGTCATGTGGTGTTTAATAAGTCACGCACGTGGATAGATTCAAACAAGTGGTGTAGAATGAGGAAGTAACTCTTGCAACGAACGACGCTCCGTATAAAATATAACTAAATCTTAATATCCGATACTCTTACGTTTACATAAAATTAGTGAATGCTACAGAACATACTAACATATACATTTTCAAATATTTAAGAGTTATATTAATTGTACATTTATTGCGCGTGTATCATATTATAAGGACAAAATGTAATATATTTTACAATAAACAACCATAAAGAAATCGAATTCAACCGCGTTAATATGCTTATTGTACATAACGGAATTGCAAACAAAGGTATATTTTACGAGTGCTCTAAGATGCGATTTCGGATCGTGACATAACGGTCTCGAATATATCTTAACAATCAAGCATTGTTAAAACCTTGACTTAATGTAATCGTTTTAGATAAATGACCCTGTGGGAGAGGAGACTCTTAGACTTTTCAATATTCAGGTTTTCTCTTATGTATACCAGACTGCTGTATGATATATTATGCGAAATACAAATGTATATGTTAATTTGATCATTTTGGCGAAGCTTTTTTATCAGCAATTTACTTTCAGAAAATGGCTGAAGGAGGTATCGGGGATACAGATTCAGAGTCTGAAACCAATCTCATGAACAGCAGCCTGTACAGTCATTACTCACAGGCAAGTCAGCAAAGAATGCTCGTATCTAATGCTTGCGCGCGGGTTATGGATAGATTTGCGACACACACATTAGCACCGCATATTTTTCGGCACAAAAATATAGATTTTTATAAAGGTCACTTTTAAAATGTTAACGTGAATCCAAGTTAACTTTACATGACAGTGGTGCATCTGTGTGCTGCATCGCACGACTTAAATGTGTGCTGATTTATTACACGAATCCGAACGGAATGGGGATAGGATGTCGCACAATAAACAATGTGAAGTTCTGAATTTCTATCCAGTAACTTGTATTTTTGTGGTATTTTAGTAACAATAAATATAAGTTTATAACAACACAGCTATGTAAGTCTTTAACAGGATGTTGCGCACGGGGTTTTGGTTATGACGTGGCATGTGATATATAAAATTTGCACATCCCCGATGTAATTCCCTGCAGTATATAATCATTCGATATTATCATTTTTTTCGGAGTATATTTCGGCCCTATTAATGGTCTTACTTAATTAAACAAATTGACGATTTATTCGAAGAACTCTATTTCTAAAAAAAAATGTCGAATCCATTTATCTCGTCATATATCAATTTGTGATGTCTATTTATCAATGTTTATCAATGTTTGATTCCATGTGTTAATCTGAACAGTAAACGTTTATTTTTACACCTATGTTTTCACGAGTTTGTTTAATAAACGCACTCAAATGTGAAGATTGTATCTATTAACGCTTACCGTATACTTCATTTTTTTAAATGATGATTTTTTATAAATAAATCAGTGTACACTAGCATTATTTTAACCCGAGGTGAGAAAGATACGTTCGAAAATATATTCTAGAAACATACTAAATCAAATTGTTTAAATATTTGTGAATATTTAAACTATATAATACAATGATATTTAAGAACTGTTGTTTTTGGTAAATAACATATACAACAATTGCAACAGGAAGTTGGTACTGGGCGTCAAATGCAGATATTTCCCTTCATTGAATGCAGTTAAAATTCTTTAATTTATTCCAGAAACAACCTGTAATAAAAACGTAAAAGTTTTAACTTTTGAAGTTCACACATACGTTTAAAGCTTGTTTATACTTTAAACATATCTCATACGCTGTAAATGGTGTAAAAGTCTTGATTTAGATGCAGCAAAGCGAATAAGAGGCTCGATACACATACGTGGAATGATATAAATCCCTGTTTCAGTTTGTTAATTTCAGTTACACAAACAAAATGACACGACCATGATTGTTAATATCTGCTTAAATTGCTCCTTTATTGCTGTATTTTATGGTATTTCGGCCTGTTGAAAGTGGGTCTGTTACTAAACCTATATATGTCGATCATTGAAATTCCCTTAACATATTTGTTTTACGTAACAGTTAGGATTTTTTTTCGTAATACATATTTTTTTTCATATTGACTTATGTTGCAGTTACAGACATGACTGAATTAAATGTCCACCAATATTGAAACTTTGAGTAAGACTTTCTGCACTTTCTGTATAATAGTGAGTTTGTACGTAATAAAAGGTCTATAGCTTACTTTTTAATGCATGCACTCCTTACCAGAATAACCCGACATTATGTTTCAAACTTGCAGTGTTTGTCTCCATAAATTTACAATGTTCACTGTTTACAATGTCAAATCATTACCTTGGTGGGAGCGACTGATGTTTACAATGTAAAATAATTACTTGTTTGCGGNTGATGTTTACAATGTCATATCATTACCTGGGTGGGGGTGACTGATGTTTTCAATGTCATATCATTACCTGGATGGGAGGGACTGATGTTTACAATGTCATACCATTACCTGGGTGACTGATGTTAACAATGTCATTCCATTACCTGGGTGGGATTGACTGCTGTTTACAATGTCATATCATTACCTGGGTGGGAGCGACTGATGTTCACAAAGTCATATCATTACATGGGTGGAAGCGAATGAGGTTTACAATGTAATATCATTACCTGGGTTCGGGGGCGACTGATGTTTACAATGTCATATCATTACCTGGGTTAGAGAGACTAATGTTTACAATGTCATATCATTACCTGGGTTGGGGGCGACTGATGTTTATTATGACATATCATAACCTGAATGGCAGGCACTGATGTTCACAATGTCATATCATTACCTGGGTAGGATCGACTGATGATAACAATGTCATATCATTACCTGGGTGCTGGTGTGCGACTGATGTTTGCAATGTCATATTATTACCTGGATGCATGCGACTGCTGTTTACAATGTCATATAATTACCTGAGTGGGAGCGACTGATGTTTACAATGTCATTTCACTACATTGGTGGGGGCGACTGATGTTTACAATGTCATATCATTACCTGGGTGATATCGATTGATGTTTACATTGTCATTTCATTTCCTGGGTGGGGGCGACTAATGTTTCCAATGTCATATCGTGACCTGGGTGGGAGCCACTGATGTTTACAATGTCATATCATTACCTGGGTTGGGTTGACTTATGTTTACAATGGCATATTATTACCTGGTTGGGGGCGACTATATTTTCCATGGCATTTCATTACCTATTTGGGGGCGACTGATATTTACAATGGCATATCATTACCTGGGTGGGAGCGACTGATGTTTACAATGTCATACCATTACCTGGTTTGGGAGGGGGGGGGGGTGACTGATGGTTGGCGACTTTTATATAATCGCAAAAATTAATACCTACTCAATTGATTACATCAAAAATATTTTATAGAAAAAATATTACTTCGAGTATAATTCGATCCTAAGCTGTTTTTAAGCTATTAACGAAGTTATTTGTTCTTTTGTCGACACTCCACTAACCTTTCAGCGACGTACATTCACGCGGCTTTTTAATGCCGTTATTAAATGAAACAAATACAACATATTCGTTCAACTGTTTAAGTGTATAATATCAATATATGTATTATGTATTACAAGTAACAAAACTACAAATGTGTGTATGTTTGTCTATCGGCATTTCTTATTAATCGTAATGTAAACGTATGTTATTCACTGCTTAAAATTGTCTACTAACAATACAACATGGTTCATCTATTTGTACTCGCAATTGCTATCGTATTATGCAATACTACAACAGTCTAATCGTATATAAAAAGGCACTGGGCATATTTTTTACATAAACATAACACTTTTATATGAAACCATATTTATGCAAAGTAAGAAATGTATAATTAAAATAAAATATTATGGCTTCTAAACTGACTTAAAGATCGTGTTATGTTGCTTTCAGAATCATGTCGAAGGTCTGTCATTGGAGATTTCTACTATAATGACAAGGCTGGGATACGGCGAGGAGATCAGACGATGGCGCGTTGAGAAGTACAAGGAGTGGGATAGGCTTTATAATGCTTCACTGAATGATATACATGTAACTAGGTTCACAGCTGGTAGCAAGGGAGAGGGACTGACCGGCTGTTTCGAAAGTGATTGGGATGTGTTATACGAAGTAAACGGTGTCCTCTGTGTGGAAGCTGGCATCGGTCTTCAAACCATACCAGGTGACATAGATCTGTTTAGGATGGATGCACGTGTATACCCAGGACACTGCAAACTGTTACAAGAGAGACAACGGAAGAACACATCGAATACAATTGGCAATGCTTTGTGTGATAATGGATATGGGGACATTCTATTAAGTAGTTGTTTATGGTTCGATGAATTGTCGGCATCGGAAATAAAAGGTACATACTGGGGGGTGCAATTACAACGCGCGGGGCCGTCACAACCGGCCATCATAGAGGGGATAATGCATATGGACAGAGTACACGCACTTCGATGTTATTGCCCAACCATTCTACAAAGATGGGCAGACAGACCCCGTTATTGGCCACCACCAGTCATAGTTAAGAAAGTCGTATCATTAGGAGCCTTTGTTACACCTGTAGGTATTAAGGGAAGTGAATACACCCACATGGAATGGAGGATTTGTTTTAACACCGGTGAGACAGAACTTGTGATCAACCTAAATGACACACAAGCGAAAGTGTATGTTATTCTTAAAATGATCCTTAAAGAACTAATTAAACCACGTAATAAAGAAATAACATCGTACGTGTTAAAAAACATTATATTATGGCAAGCTGAAAACACCCCACAGACACAGTTTCATACACGCAGCTTATTTTACTGGCTGCATGACGGACTGAGCGAGCTGAGGACTGCTACTGAGAAAAAACTACTTCCCTATTACATGATTCCGGAAAGAAATTTAATGGCAACCTGTGGTTTGGAGGATGCGTTGCAGAGTAAATGGATAGCAGATATCACGAAAATGATGACGGAAGGACCTAGGGTAATATTGAGATTAGAGAAGATACGAAGGGCCATTTTCGCGTCCCCAGAACCGATGCTGTGGTTCAGCAAGAAAAGGATGGAGCTGGAGATGCTGCAGCTGGAGTTGTCAAACAGAACGATACAATGTCAAAATGAAAACATGATGACGGACACGGATTTCATCATGAAGGCGATAGAGAGACGCTTTAAAAAGATATTTTTAGAAGTGGGACTACGAATGTTCCAGGAGGGCAGTTCTATAGATGATTTTCCCTACAGAATATTTATGTAATTGTAACATAAAAATATTTGAATATTTGTATTATGGCTACATAAATAATGATTACGAACTGTTTCAAATAAAACAGTTTTTTAATTTAAAGTATTTAATAACATTATCCAAAAGTTCCAAATCTATGAGTAAGTCAACTTAAAATCTGTGAAAGTATCCACAAAAGCTTCCTGAATACATTATGTGCAGATCTTCTACACTTATTACTTGCGGCGATTGATCGACGAGAAGGATGATTTATATCTACTGCACGATTTTATTTCCAAAAACATTGCATGTCCGCACCGCTTATGTGTATATGACTTTATTTCCTTGCTACCAAAGCACATTTCGTTTTTCTTCTATCGTAAATGCAGGCCTTATAACAAGCATTCGTCACCATTAAAATGTTTTTAAGCAAGACCATGTTACTTCCAAATATAATTTAATAATATTAACCAATATTAAATGTCATGCAGATAGCTTTTCTGAATACATAAGGATATATTTATGATGTTTGACTCTATTTGGGCTATATTCGCACACACCATAATAAGATAAAGTGTTTAAACTCAAATTAACGTTTATCTTATCATATAATGTCCGGTATATTAACCGTTATTTTATTTGCTTTTTTTATAAATAGTAATAGACGTGTCCATGTGTGACATTTTGGATCAGCTTGAAACACGTGTGCCACTCCACCCAACGTTTAGAGGTGCTTTTACGGCGGTGGTCTTGGATAAGCAATACTGATCAAACTAAGTGCACCGAAATTTGTAAGAATTATACGTTGTCTATTAAAATTTAAAACGTAAGGCATACATATGGCATGAACTTTGGTTTGGCGAGGCGAGGGGGCGAGTATACCCCCTTCCCGGTAATCCCGTGTGTGAATCCTATTTTCCTATGTAAATACCTAAAATGTATGTCCTTCAATATAAAAGTTATCGTGAATCAAAGAAATGTGTATGTATGTTTGGTGTATATAATTTATATTATTCTTAGTGCTAATAGAATCACATTTACAAAAGCATGTTTTATTTAATACATACAGTTTCGCGAAAAGGAGATCTCCCGTTCGCGATCATTACCGATATTCGGTATTGTGTAAATTATATATTTTAGTTAAATCAAATATTAAATTTAAATTAAAAATGTATTTAAACAACATATTATATATTTTTGGAAATATATTATTTCAATGTGAACTTCATCAGCATATGTGCCCCCTGTTCGGTATTTATCTCCTGTTCGCGAACAAAAGTTCCCCTGTTCGTGAACAAGGACGTTGTTCGGTATTAAGCTATACACGTATTCATGTGGATATTTTTCACTACTTACTGTTAAATTTTCTGTCTCTAAATATAGCGAGAGTCTATGTTCACATTATTTCGAAGGGTTTATCTGGGTAAGATTAAGTGATTTAGTTATGTATTTGTGCATACCACAAATCTCTTTGAAATTAATAAATGACTAGTTTACCCTGTGTAAAAACTCATTTGATGTGTTTTCATTTTGTAAGTTTTAGTTTGGTAAGCTCAACTTCTACAGAATTTAAATGGATAATTCGTATCTAATTTGCATGTCAATAAAATCGTGATTGCTAACAAATCTTCAGTTATGTTTTTCGCTGTTGGATATTTTGCTGTTTTGCTGTATCACGAGGAAATCACATGTTTTGCTCTTTTTCTATTGTTAGTTACAGTTACCTTAACTCTGACCGATTTACCCTCAATGGAAGCCCAAGCTAGGTTTGCAGTTAAGCTACAAACGTACAAAATGTCGCTGCAACATCTCCAGCCAAACTCTAGTGATTTGGCGGAAACTGTTTTTTTTTTTAAATATTTGGTAACAGTGACATTGCCCTTGATCAAATACGCCTCAAAAACACATCACAACTTTGTCTTGTTGTAAGGTTGCTGTAATCACAGTTTTATTAATATCGGTAAATTCAAACTAAAGTTATCGGCCGAACACCACCTGTTTGAGGCCACCCGTATGCACACATTTCCTCCCGTTGTTTAGCAGTAAAGTGAGTATGATATGGTGTTTAACAATGTATAAATTAATGCTTGTATACAAGCAAACTAAATCGTTTACAAGGGATGTAAGGCGCACTCTGTCTGGGAGCTAGAGTCCATCTTCACACCATACCAGACAATATAATAGTACTTATGAAGGATACCAGTGTATACCAACGACATTGCAACCAGATTTGAGAAAGACAGACATCTAGAGGTCATCGTTCAATTCGAAATGTTCTGTGTAATAATGGATAAGGAGCTGTTCTATGATGTAGCGGTTTATTTTCACATTTAATTGCGACACTTTAAGTCAGACGAAAGGCTACTAGTAAGCGTGGGAATTTCAATGTCTAGTAACATTTATGGGAAGTATGACATATTGATACGGTAGTCGCACTTGTAAGCAACAGTATGCAAGTACAAACTTGAATGTTTTTTTAAGCACAATGAGGAATACGAATACCCACTTCGATTTTAAAATAAGCTTTGATTTGTAAAACTCCGGCTACAATGTTTGTTCCCCCAAATTCATTCATACTATCAGAACAACATAGTCTTTACATTAAACCCGTTTAATGAAACACCGATTTATTTCAGTTTTATTTAAGCACATTGGTCAAATATAAACCTTGGGCCTTTATCTTAGAGTAACCTTAAGGCTACTTTTCTTGTAATATTCCTTTAGTGTCACCTTTGCGATTTAGGTATTACCTCAAAACGCACGTATCTTACGAAAACTACTCATCTTAGCAACAATACTTCAAAATAAGCGTTAAGGTGTTTACAATGCTCTATTGTGAAAGACTGTTTCATAAGTTTGACCGTGGCTTTTAAAATTAAGGAAGCCGTGCGATTTTCAAACGAGATCGTACGAACTAACAGGTGCACTACCCAATGTTTGTTTTCATTTTTTATTTCGATTATCGTAAGCCAGTAGCTGGTTAATAGATTTCATGTAGCTACAAACAAAGTCTGATCTTAGTAAGGCCCTGGAAATCACGTGCGGTACACGTATCCAAACGGAAGACACGTGACCTCGTTAAGGACGTTAATCGGTACGATGTGAGAAAGAAGCTCACAGATAATCAGGACAGTCCCACGGAAATTCTTGTGTATGTGCATTCCACTGCCGTGCGCGCTGCTATTGTGAGCTCTTGTCAAACGTACAGGCGTCGCAAGAATTGAAATGAAATATCCTGTTCGGTGACGTAGGATGAATTTCGAATGAAAAAATAAATAGTTAAAGATCATTTGTTCAGAACTTAAAGTAAATAACTAAGCTTATAAAGTAAAGCTAAGGTAATTGTCGTTGAGCATGTCACTGGTGTTATGTTCGAAAGACTTCTGGTATGTCGTGAACTGTTCACGCTAAACTTGACAAGTGTTATTGTTAAGTGATCGTTTGGCGTCATTTACTTTGATAACATAACTAAGATTATGTGCATGTTTCAGGCAATGCAGTGTGATATATATTAGCTAAAGCAAACTTTGATCAAATTTGACACGTTATTTCACGTGACGACATGGAGATAAAACAGTAATTACCAATCTGATGTCAAAGTGTGTTATAGTTGGTTTTGTAATATGTTTAACAAATACATCATACCTTTTAACGATGTCAAATCTAGCTGTTACCTGATTTTTACTATGTCAGGTACGAGGGTAGTTTCAAACTACATGTATTGATGTAAAATGCGAACGCAAACCTTGCAATAAAAAGCGGTGTGTATAAATTATAACTAAATTATTTGATTCAAATTCATGTTAATATCATAATTCATTCTACTTATGTATTTGCCATTTTCGACTTTTACAAAACGTATTTGGACTGCCAGGACTCATTACTACCGATCATGAGAGAACTCGCAAGAGAAGATTTTGTCCCCGTTGACGCAACGTGGAACCATCTGAATCTTCCAAAAATAAAATTAATCAGGTTCAATCGCATGTATTGGTATATACTACATTGTTTCTTACATCGTGCGCAATGTGATCAGTTTATATATGAAAACATCTTAAATGCATAATAACGTGATATACAAAATAAAGTTAAATTTATTCTTTGCTTCCTACATTTCATGCCGAATAAACCGCCCAAAATTAATAATAAAAGTCATTAAACGTTAACTATAAATTTACATAAATCGACATTTTCTCGAGTTGTTTTGCATGTTTAACCATACGTTTAATTGCCAACATTAAGAATTGTTCTTGAAAAAAGGGAACCTAATTCAACCGCGTCACATTGCCAATTTTTATTTCCTTACAATATCGCAAAGTTAGGCATATCTTACGAGTGATCTAAGATGTGTTTTCGCATAATGAAATAGCGGTCTCGTAGCGGTCTCTTTATGATCTCGTAAGTTACACCCTAACTTGTAATTGATTTAATATTCTTTGGGGAAGGAGTCTATTATGCTTTTAAAAGTTCAGGTACATTTCTGTTTACTAGATTGTTTTATGATGTATTATGCGACATAATAATTTACAGTTTAAATCGAGCATTTAAATAACGTGTTAAGCGAGGTACCGAACTTCAGCTCCAATAAAACATGTACATTCATTCAAAATAAAACATGAAGGTATTATTATCCGTTTCATAGTACATATTTAATCCCAATTTACTTTCAGAAAATGGCTGAAGGAGGTATCGGGCGTACAGAGTCAGAGTCTGACACTCATCTCACAGACACAAGCCTTTACAGTCGTTACTCACAGGCAAGTCAGCAGACAATGTTTGTTTCAAATGAAAGCGCTGGTAGCCTATTTGAAATGTGTTAAATATTCAGCCTCACATGAAAACATATTCATGTTAAAACTTAAGTTATACTTTATGATGTTTTTTATATGATCGGTATTTATAAATAAATCAGAATGTTCAGACATTTATTTAAGAACGATCATTAAAAAGGCATAATTTAACATTCAACACACAAATGACAATCAGTTTTCGAAAATTAATTTTAGAAACAGGCTAAATTGAACAAAATGAAAATAATTGTGTATTTAAACAACTATTGCAACAGGAAAGGAAATATTGTGGTGAAGTACGTCGACGGCCGATATTTCCATTCATAGAATCAAGTGAACAAATCTGTAATTTATTTCAGAAACAAGTTTGAATAAGAACGTCCACGTTTTAATTTTAAGGTTCGCAAATAAGGTGTAAGCTTGTTTATGCTTTATAAATATATCATAAGTTGTACATGGTGTAAAAGTCTGGATTAAGCAATCGCGTTGGAGGCTCCATTTCCATAGCCAAATGATGGAATTCATTGTTGTATTTTTTATTATATTTATACGCTAATTTCAGTTTCAGTAACAAAGTGCAGGGTCATGCTTGTTTGCGCGTAAATATCTGATAAACATTTACTTCTATTGCTGACTTTAATGGTATTTCGCCACGTTGACAGTGGGTCTGTGACAAACGTTTTATACGTAGACTAATTTAAATGTATTGAAATTCCATTAACAAATTTGTTGTAAGTCAAACTTACAGAAATAATTATAGTTCTGTACTTAACTTGTATTTTCAAATTGACTTGATTTGTGGTAAAAGAAGGTCTGTATTCAATATTCTTAAAATATGGAATCAACGAGAATGCACTTTTGTATATATGCTGTTCTACGTTATACTAGATCTTAAACCAACTTTATATGATAGAAAATACTTTCCAGAATCAACCTGAATTATATTCCAATATTGCCGTGTCTGCCAACCTAAATAGCGGTTTTTCTGTACGATGGCACATCATTATCATACTCTACAGACAAATAATACAAATAGTACATTGATACTTGAAGTATAATTTGATATACGTCTGTTTTTTTTTTCAAAGGTTTTTTTATCGCGAACTTCTTTTTTGTCTACACCCCCTCTACCTGTCAGGAATGTACATATACGCGCACTTGACGTCACTGAATAAAACAATCATTTTCGTTTATAATGATTTTTTTATCATCATAGATCCAATATGACTCGGTGTAAGGGGAAAACATAATTTTAAAAGCGTACCTTTTTATTATGATAATTAACACGTTTACAATGTATTTACCACAAAATATAAATGTTATAGTATAAAATATCAATATATGTATTATTGGTATCCATGAAACTGCGTGTGTGCGTGTCTATCGGCACCACTAATGAAATTTAATATAAATATATGTATTTCACTACACAATATAAAATACAAATAATACAAACATATATTTGTAATTCAACATACAGTTGATTTGTTTATCAAATGGTATAAGACTCCATTCATATATAAAGAAACAAAGATAAAATTTAACGGAAACAAGATTTTAACTAAATTCACGAAAGTGTAGTTTTTCATGCTCATATAGTTCAAATAAAATCAATCTTATCTGACTTAAAGATCGGTTTATTTCGATTTCAGAATTATTTCGAAAGTCTGTCCTTGGAGATTGGTACTGTGATGACAAACCTTGGATACGGCGAGGAGATCAGACGGAGGCGCGTTGAGAAGTATAAGGAGTATGCTAGGGTTTTCAATTCACATCGAAGATGGGTAACTCTCATCATATCTGGCAGCAAGAGAGAAGGGCTGACCTGTTTTTCAGAAAGTGATATAGATTTCTTATTCGTTGTTAACGATGTCCTCTATGTGGAAGATGGCACCGATCTTCACATTATATCAGATGACATAGATCTGTTTAGGATGGATACACGTGTATATCCAGGACATTGCAGACTGTTACAAGTGAGACAAAGGAAGAATTGTTCGAAAGCAGTTCGCAATGCTTTGTGTGATAATGAATATGGAAATATTATATAAAGTAGGGCTTTATGAGTATATGAATGTTTGGCATTTACCTGTAAACGAATAATAAATGGAAGGGTGCAACATTATCGCGCGGGGCCGTCAAAAGCGACCACCTTTCACAGGGAACAACATTTTGACAACGTAGTCGGACTGAGCTGTCATTGCCCCACAATTCTACAACGATGGGCAGCCAGACATCGTCATTTGCCACAACCAGACATAGTTCAGAAATTCGTATCATTATGAGCCTATGTAACACCGGTAGGATACAAAGAAAGTGAATACAATCACATAGAATGGAGGATATGCTTCAATACCGGTGAGGCAGAACTTGTGAACAATCTGAATGAAACACAAGCGAAGGTGTATGTTTTGCTTAAAATGATCCTTTAAGAAATAATTAAACCAAATAATAAATAAATAACATCGTATGTGTTGAAAAAAAATATATAATGGTAAGCTGAAAACACCCCACCGACAACGTTTCATGCACGCAGCTTATATCACTGGCTTCATGACGGGCTGAGAGAGCTTAGAGCTGCTATTGAGAAAAAACAACTCCGCTATTACATGACTCCGGAGAGAAATTTAATGGCAGCCTGTGGTTTGGATGATGCCCTGCAGAGAAAATGGGTAGCAGATATCACGGACATGATGGATGAAGGTCCTCGGGTAATACTGAGATTGGCGAAGATACGAAAGGCCATTATCGAGTCCCCAGAGCCGATGCTGCGGTTCAGCAAGAAAAGGATGGAGCTGGAGATGTTGGGGCTGGAGTGGTTAATTAGATTAAGACAATGTATAAATGAGAACAGGTTCAAGGACTCGGATTTTATCCTGAAGGCGATTAATACACACCAGAACGAGATTTTGAGAGTGGTGGCTCTCCGAATTCTCTTTGAGGGCAGTTCTATAAATCACCTTGGCGACAGAAAATTATTGTAATAATGAAATAAAAATATTAGAATAACACGTGTATCGTGGCTACATTAATAGTCACATATTCGCTTACAAAAAACATTCAAGTATCCAGGCGCGCATCAACGGCTTAAACGATATCATAATTTCAAATATAAATAATAGCGTATGCAGTATTCATTAAAAGGATGCCAAATTGACCGTTTTCTTATTTATGGAGTTTCTATGTTTTAAATATAAATAGTTGTAAATGCTGCACTCGTCCGCTCAATAGGGTAATGGTCATTTTTCGAGTCCCGCATAGGAAATTTGTTTACATAAACACACGCAGTTAATTAATCAAATAAATGTATGTTTTGCACATCATTAGCAAATATTATACAAATTAGGGTAGTTTGATCTATTTGTATAACAATATGTAAACTAACTAACTATTAAAGGCTGTTTTGTTGGACTTGCTACGACTGCTTGGTAAAGTTTTTGCAATCAGAATGCTGAAATCACACTTTTGACAAGAACTTATCAAGCTTTGGATCGGGAATTCAGGTGCCCTCCATATTATTAAAATTTAACCCCTTTCCTCTCGCCCGTAAAATCCTTGCCTGATTGTTATTTTCATACTTAAATAATGATCATGTATGTATTGCTATCTATTATACATTATCATAAATTACTGAAATGTGTATGTATGTTTAGTCTATATTAGTATATGTATTACAAGATAATTGATGATTTTGGAAGTATACTCATTTGTGTGTGAACGTGTTCACCATCTGTTCCCCTGTGCGGTACTCATCTCCTGTTTACAAACAGAAGGTCTCTTGGTCGCGACCAAGGCCGCTGAACAGTATTTAGATATTCACGTATTCATGTGCATATATAAGAATACATACTACTGAATTCACTGTCTATAAATCTATCGAGCGTCTTAATACACACTACTTTTGAAGGGTTCAGTTGGGTAAGGTTAATTGCTTTAGATATTTATTATCGCATACCATACTTCTCTTTAAAATAAATGACTGAGTAATATACTCGTAAAAAAAACCATCTGGTTTATTTCAGTGTCTATGTTTTACTTGGGTAAGCTAAATTTATACTGTTTTGAATGAATAATTGTTTTATTCAATTTGCTTGTCAATTAAATCGTTATTGCTAGCTAGTGTGGGGTTATGTTATATGTCTATGTTATTGAGTTTATTGTCGATTTGCTTTGTACAGGTGAATGGCGCATGCTTGTGTTCGTCTCGTTTCAGTGTGAAAAAAGTGCTCTCTTTTTTCTACATATGAACTCATTGTTCCAGTGAAGCATTCCATACAAATTCAACGAATAAAATTAACTCAGTACTTTGATTTTATTAAAATGTAATATTACAAAATGAAATGATAACATGATTGTTGAAACAAAAAGGCATTACTTACATTGTTGTTATAAAAACTTGTATTTCAAAACACGATTATATGAAAATCAAAATCAATGTATCTTCTTAAAGTGATATTATACGCATTTTGCACTGTTGAATTGAGCTGAAAATAATTAACAAGTCCAACGAGTTAGTTAAAATGTGGTAACTGACCAATTATCTGCAACTCATCTTGCTACCAGTTGTTTATAACAAATATATATATATATTATATTCGATATTTTGCATGACTGTCCCAGGCGAGCGGAACTGTCTTTTTTGTAAGGATCGGAGTTAGTGTTCGTGTATCGTATGATAGATATCGTTGCAGGCAATTAAAATGATCCGTAAAACAAAATTGTGTCTTTGTGTTGTATGAACGAATCTGCACTAATACTAAATTTAGAATCACATCGTACATCGAACGTCAACGTCAGTTGTCAAAACGAAAGTACGGTTGATATCCAAATGCATTATTTTTCTCTTTCCGGGATATTGTTTTAGTATGTTGATACTGCATCAACAAATATAAGTGTATATGAGTGAAAACACCAAAAATAAACAACGGTTGCGATAGACACCTATAAACATAGCATATACTGTTAATGCGGCTTATATCACTTTAAACTTTAATTGTTCACTTAAAAATAACATTATTTATTTCGCATCATTTTACACATTGGGATAATACCGTGGCCTAAGCACAATCTGTAAATATCCATATTTTATTTCATGATAACCTTTTTTTGTAAAAAAACAACAACATATTTAGATTAATAAATACCAGTCAAATTACAAGCATCTGCTAAGGGACTTGTTCACAGTTTGGTGAAAGGACACTTACAAAATATTAACTTACACCGGTAATCAAAAAAGAATATATGCATTATATTTAAACTAGCAAAATGAAACTCCTAATTAAAACCATGTTAACACAATCAGTTCGTTAATGGATATTCATAAATCGAAATCAGTAAAATTATAAAGCGTTTGTTATCGATAATAAGGAAAATATCAGTATTACTTATAAAGCGTTTAAAGTATGGTGTAATTATAAGCATCCGTTGTGGTCCAGAATTTGGAATGTTTGCTTTTGCTTCTATGAGTCCTAGGTTCGAATACCGATGAAGGCAATATTTTTCATTCAACTTTATTTCTTCATTATATAATTATTTAAGCATTTTGAAATAAAATAGTAGTGTTAGTTACAGCATTATTGTTTTGTTTTTACAAAATGCAAACAGATGTGAACATGTCCCTTTATTCCTTACCAAAATCTGTCTTAACACATGCAATACATATTTCAATTTATGTGAAAAAAAAAGATTATGGCCCTGTATTCTAGAAAAAAAACTTGCAATGTCACGAAATCAGATTTGCAACGTTTAATATATTGACTAACATACAAATTGTGCAATACAAAACTACTTCTGCATTTAAGCTTCCTACAAACAAAATGTCAGCACATTATCTCCATCCAATCTCATGTTATTGAGCAGAAACCTGTTGTCTATTTTAGTAACAGTGACTATGAATTGAACCCGACGGATTCCAAATGACCATGCTAGGTCGGCATAAAAGAAAAACACACACAGTTTCAGTACAATACAGTCATCCAAACTCACGTTATTTCTCGCAAAGATGTCTTTATTTAAGTAACAGTGACATTGACCTGACTGACCCGAAATGCAATTCCAAACTAGGGCATCATGCTTGACAGTACCAAAAACTTAGCTATATTAACAGTTTAATCAAGATTAGTCAATGCACACTAAAGTTATTGACCGAAAACTAATCGTCTGCTTTTTTGCTATTTTTAGAAACGGCGACCTTGACCTTACTGCCATTGAACATAACCATAGACGTTCCTGTCTTGGTTGTGACAAATCTGTCCGGGGGTATAACTCACGTTGGAAACAAAACTCTTTTGTTTTGTTTTACAGGTTGACTTTTCCCTCTTTCTCTTCTACATTGAATGATATTCGTTAAATTAAATTTCAAATATAACAAACAACTGGTGAATAGGAACTTGGAAAACCTCGGTCATTGCACATCATTATTCACTTTGAAAATTAAATTGTTTATTGTAAAATGTGTACGTAAAACAGTTTGGCTGACATAGAGGCCCTATTTTCACTGTATAATAAATGATAGATATTAGCAGATAAAAAACTTTTTCGCACAGAACTTTTTTATTTGCTCGCCACCTTGTTTTTTACGTACACAAAGTTAGAGCTGTAATCTCATGACAAAATCAACCAATAGTAGTTGGCAATTCACAGGGCTTATTCCATCACGTCAGTGGCCAAAATGATTACTGAAATGTTCTTATTATTTGATATAATTACAGTTTAACAAAATAGGGTGATCATTTGGCACAATACATATTGCAGAAGACATTATTAAATGATGTACTGGTTTTACACAAAATTGTGCTTCCACTCAATATTAAGAAATAAACACACCACGTAAGGAGTAAACGCAAGATTTAAAGAAGTATCTACACCGTAACAAAAATGCTCCACGTCATATAAAGAAGTAAACACACCATATAAAGAAGTGATCACACCATATTCAGATGTACCCACACGTACATATATAAAGAAGTATCCGCATCATATAAAGAAGTATCCACACCATATACATAAAGTAAACACACTATATACATAAAGTAAACACACCATATACATTGAGTAAATACAACATTTAAAGAATAAAGCACACTATATAAAGAAGTAATAACATCATATGACATAGTATCCACATGATATAAAGAAGAAACTACATCGTTTAAAGAAATAACCACACCATATAAAAAGGGAACTACAAAACAATCTCCATTGTGTACGTATAAGACATTCAAGTTTTCCCATATAATGATATCGTCGTCGGTATCGATATATTTACGCAGCGCATGGCATCGTCATGCCATACGACAACATCACAAACAGGCGCCAAACTCCTCGCAATGGCAAACTCCTCGCAATGGTTACCTGTCTATATTGATGTACGGTTGCAACTTCATTCACCCGTGAACTCCTTCAGGATCTGAAAAGATTTCTAGTTTGCAACTATTGCCTCCATAATTTGGAACTATTGCATTTATAAGTGTTTATACATATTTTTTTTCTTTCCGGAGCATAGATTGGCAATTATAAGAGGTTTTGACTTATCGGGGTATATGTAGTTGAGGTGCAGTCGATAAGAACCATAACTCCTGTATTCATAATTTCAAAGTTATTGCCCTTGTAAGTTTTAAAGCTGAAGTTTTGGTTCAGCACATATATTTACTATAATATGATATATTAATATCAAACTTCATAGGTAGAGGGCCTGCACCGTTGGGAAGGTCAAACGACCATGTGTATAGCCGACATTAAGACAAAGCTAGCTTTCTCGCCGATGATTTTCATAAGAAGGACTATCGTCTGAGTATAGGACATCGAACGTGTGTGATTCTTCTTTAATTTACAATCAAATAAAATCAAGTGGAAATGGTAACGGAAATCGAACCCCAAATGGTCAAAATGGTCAAGAATCGACATTCATATACGTTATTACCCAAAAATAATCACGCGTGTCAGAAATGCTCAGTTTAGCATGAGGGCATGTTTCGATACTTAAAATACTCAAGCTGAAAGCATGCGACTTGATAGGTCTGTGTGGTTTGCGTTAGATTTCACTACAGTCATATAGGCATTCAATTTATATTTGCGTTATATTGTAAAGTATAAATCGTAATAAATCATCAACACTTAAACTTGGTTAGTGAACATCTTTATAAAAAAAAAAACATCATTTGTCCGTTTTGATTAGGGACAGTCTGGCCTGTAGCCGGTTTGACTTTTCGACCAAAAAATCAAGTTTACTGTAACCTCGAATACAAGCGTCTTCTGATGTAGATGAATTTAGCGAGGTAATAAACAAAAACTACATCTTTGCCGGGGTTTTTTCACGCCTTTCAAAAAGGAAAATTACTATTAACACCATATCCACTACGCCACTGCGATCTGTACTAAATATTTTGCTTTAGCTGTTAAGTCGCTGTACACTGAAGTTGATTAACATCGGGCACTAACTTGACTAAGTAAGAAACTTAGAAAGCCAGGATTCTGGATTGTCTCTCAGTCTGGAACATAATGTCTCCTTTAGCTCACACTATCGCACCTACCGTAACACAAGTATTTCAGGGGTGATAGCCATATGGGAAATTAGTGATGCACTCAATACAAATCTTCACAAATATGTAGCTTCTATTGCATCAACCTCCGCGCGCAGAAATTTCACTGGAACCAGCATAGCTTGATCAAATCCCTGCCGTCATACAAAACCATGTGATGATAGCCGTGCCACGTGATACAATAAGTTTGTCTTACAGTATCAACAGCATAGATAACAATGTGTATACGTCAAATAAGGAAAGTGCCGGAGAATTGTTTCCTTTGTGGAAACAAACAAGTTTAAAGTCTAACC
>VMBQ01006681.1:0-10944 GCA_007657795.1 Dreissena rostriformis | reverse complement strand
ATGAATATCCAGCCGATAACAAAAATATACGGAAAGGCACTTTGTATGGAAAGGACACAAATACTGTCATATTAAGCAAACCAGTTACGTTGGTTCAAACTACTATTCATGTTATGTAATGCAAAACGAGGGTACCAACTACACTATTCCACAAGCAGAACCAATTCACAAATGGGACGAGTATAGGTCACAATCTTATTGTCAATACAAGCGCGAACTTCTGCTTTGCGAACAAGCCCATCTTCACTTTTGATCGCATTCACAATAACTGCAAGAGGCCAATTGTTCCTATGGGACTGTTGGTTCTTCATCAGGACGACGTCACCCTCCTTCAAGTTGGGTTGCTGTTCGTGCCACTTACGACGTGTCTGCATATTCTGGAGATAACCCTCGCGCCAACGTTTCCAGAAAATGTCAGATAGGCCTTGAACATGTTTCCATGACGCTCTGTACATGTCCTTCAAACTGAAGCTATCAAAATTCACTGTCTCGTTGTCCTGCTTCCATGTCAAGAGCGAGGCCGGTGTGAGAATAGTGGGATCATTAGGATCGGTGGACACAGTCGTGATTGGCCTGGAGTTGATGATCGCGCATGCTTCAGCCAAAAATGTCGTTAAGACATCGTGTGTCAAACCCTTCTTCTCTTCCAAGAACATCGCATCCAAAATCCTTCGCGTGATTCCAATCATACGTTCCCAAACTCCTCCCATGTGAGAAGAGTGCGGGGCGTTGAAGATCCATGTTGTCCCACTGTCGTACAAGTGTTTCTGCATGATAGGATCCTCAACATTGATCGTCTTAATCTTCAATTCGTCCGTTGCGCCAACAAAGTTGGTACCCCTGTCAGAGCGATACACCTTAACAGATCCACGGATTGAGACAAAGCGGCGAAGTGCATTGATAAACGCTGAGCTACTGATCTCTTCTACTACCTCGATGTGCACAGCCCGGGTGGTAAGGCATGTGAAGAGGATAGCCCATCTCTTGCTGTTGGCAGCACCTCCGCGTGTCTTTCTGGTGACAATCTCCCAAGGCCCAAATGTGTCCACACCAACCGCTGAAAAGGGTGGGCCTGGGGTAACTCGATCAAGTGGTAAGTCAGCCATTTGTTGATGTAGCATCGGTCCTCGAAGTCTTCTACACTTCACACAATCGTGAATGACAGCTGAGACAGTTCGTTTGCTCCCCATTATCCAATAACCATTCCCTCGAAGAGCACCTTCTGTGATCAGTCTACCCTGGTGCTTCACTTTCTCGTAAAAGTAACGCACAAGCAATGATGAGATGTGACCTTTAGGTACAATGATTGGGTTGGTTTCAGACACACTGAAAAGTTGACAGGCATTGTTCAGCCGACCACCAACCCTCAGAAGACCGCAATTATCTAGGAAAGGTGACAGGGTAANGTACAATGATTGGGTTGGTTTCAGACACACTGAGAAGTTGACAGGCCTTGTTCAGCCGACCACCAACCCTCAGAAGACCGCAAATATCTAGGAAAGGTGACAGGGAAAGTAACGTGCTATCTTTAGGCAAAGACGTTTGTCGTTGAAGACATTGATTTCCCGTTCAAAGCTTTCATGTTGTACTTGCTTTAGTAAGATAATTTCCGGCTCTCGATGGCGGTCAACCGTCTTGTAGGAATCGCAATAATGCCAGCCATGGCATGAACCTTTTCTCTTCAAGCTCTTTGCAATGTGTGTAAGGAAAGAGATAGCTTTTACAAGCACACTCCAACTCGAAAACCTTTCATAGCGCTTAGTGTCCAAACCCGAAATGTTAGTAGCCTTCACATGGACTTCGCATCTGACCTCCTTGTCGAGGTCCAGGTCTACCATAGGAAACATCTTCGGTTCAACGCCTCGCATACACATCTCTTCTACTTCTGGTGAAGCGTGAAGCCAGGCATCTAGTCGCGCCTCGATATCTGCAAGTGCATAGCGCGTAGCACTGTCAGCAGGATTGAGGTGAGTTGGTACGTAGTTCCATTGCGCAGGTGTTGTGCAACTGCGAATACGTTCCACTCGGTTCGCTACGTAGGTGTAAAAGCGTCGAGTGTCATTGGCTATNCTGCGAATACGTTCCACTCGGTTCGCTACGTAGGTGTAAAAGCGTCGAGAGTCATTGGCTAGTAACCCAGGGTTACCTTGCTGTCGATATAGAACTTCACAACAGATGGCTTAACATCCAAGTTTTCTGTCACTTATTCCCATAACTCAACCGCAAGGACCGCTCCACAGATCTCCAGCCGAGGTATAGTGTGTCCCAATGCAGGCGCAAGCTTTGCCTTTCCAAGAACAAAGGCAAACCGCGAACAGCCATCTGTTGTTTTGGCACAGAGGTAGGTCACAGCAGAAATGGCCTTTTCTGACGCGTCGCTAAAGATATGTAACTCGATATCTTCTGTAAGGTCAAGGGATCTATCCAGGTACATACGTGGTACTTGAATGTTTCTGAACGACGTCAGTGACTGTGCCCATTGTTGCCAGGCTCCCTTGTGGTCTGGTGATAATGGCAAATCCCAATCAGTCACATTGGTGGTGGTCTCACGGAGCAATATCTTTCCCATGATGGTGAAAGGAGCCAAGAAACCCAGAGGGTCATAAATGCTATTGACCGTTGATAACAATCCTCGACGAGTGAACGGTTTGTCAAGTTCTGGTACGTCAAACACAAATGAGTCAGTTTGAAGATTCAACCCTAGTCCCAAACTTCTTGTGATTGGTAGGGTGTCAGTCTCGAGATCAAGTACTTTGAACTCTTTTCCAAGGTCTTCTGGCTTGAAGGCTTCCATGACTTCTTTGCTGTTAGAAGCTATTTTGTGAAGGTGAAGCTTTCCTTCTTCTTGTAAGACCTTCTGTGTTCTTCGCAACAGATCAATTGCTTCGTTAGCAGTGGGCAGTGATGTTAATCCGTCGTCGACATAGAAATCTCTGCACACGAACTGCTTGACCTCAGAAGGTCCATCATATTTCTCTACAGTCTTTCTAAGTCCATACGTCGCTACAGCGGGCGACGGTTTATTTCCGAAGACGTGTACGCACATGCGGTATTCAATAATAGGACGTTCTGGTTCGTTATCTTCATACCAGAAGAACCTTAGGTAGTCTCGGTGTTCTGGTTTCACGAGAAACTGGTAGAACATTTGTTCTATGTCAGCAGTGATCGCATATGCATTCTTTCGGAAGCGCATCAATATACCCAACAGACTGTTTACCAAATCTGGACCTGACAAAAGAACGTCGTTGAGGGATAAGCCCTTATAAGGCGCTGACGAGTCGAACACTCCCCTAATCTGATCTGGTTTTCTCGGATGGTACACTCCGAAGAGTGGCAAGTACCAACACTCTGAAGTTTCAGCGAGAGTGGGGGCTTTTTCGGCAACACCGCTGTCCAGGATCTTTCCCATGAACGTGATCATATGATCCTTCTTCGTAGGATCGGTACCAAGAGAACGATGGAGAGACTGGGCGCGTTTCATCGCTATGTCTCGGTTGTTTGGCAACTCGGGTCTTGGATTACGAAAAGGTAAAGGTGCTATCCAATGTCCGTTAGGAGATTTTTCGAGTCCACTGTCCATCAGTTGAACAAACTTTCTATCTTCCACCGAAAATCCGGTCTTATTATCATCCTTTGTTCTCTTAAAGATCTCATCGTCCACGCCATTCTCCGTGTCACATATCTTAAAATTGTTTCTACACGGATCAAATAAGGTTGAGTTTTCTTTACATTTAGCATGGTAGGTTTGTGGACCCTTCCAAGGCAAACCTCCCCAACAATAGCCCTACCAAGCTTTAATTTCTGAGCCATTGGGGTGTCCGGCGGTCCTACAATTTGGTCTTGAATCTGATGCGCCTTAATGAGATCACGACCAATAAGGAGTTGAATATTCGCTTCGTCATCCAACTCGGCTATGTGTTCGGCTATCCTTCTCAAGTGTTGATAACACTTTGCCATGTAGGGGGTCGCGATTTCGGATCTTTCGTTTGGCATTTCTTCGCACTCTATCATGGTTTGTAGTGCCAAAGTATACTTTTTGTCCCACGACTGAACTGTGTATCCTTTCGCACGTCTGCCAGACGAATGTACANAGCTCCATGAGATATACATGCATGCCAAATATCAAGTTGTTATCTTCAATATTGCAAAAGTAATCGGCAATGTTAAAGTTTCCGGACGAACGGACAACGCATAAGATGTGATTATATCAAATGTGATGTGACTGACAGACGGGCGGACTGATGGACAGTTTAACTACTATATTCCCCCTTCCGGGGGCATAATCATTTGTCTCCATCATTGATACAGACCGCGCAAAATGTAAGTGAATTTCCAGCGAAACGGCCCATAAATGGGCCATGACCCGCGCTGACCTCGCGCCAAGGGGACCCGTAGGGAATTTTTAGTTTTGCTTTTTTTTGGATTAGAACGTCCTAAAACGCAAAAAAAAGAAAAAAAAGAGAGATGTGTTTGTCAGAAACACAATGCCTCCTACTGCGCTGATTTGATTATTTGTTTTACCTTTGACCTTGAAGGATGACCTTGACCTTTCACCACTCAAAATATTCAGCTCCATGAGATACACATGCATGACCAATTTTCGAAACCTAAACGCAAAGTGTGACAGAATTTCAGAAGGACAGACAGACGGATGGACAGTGCGATCACTATATGCCCACCTTCAGGGGCATAAAAAATGCAAAAAAAAACGCGTTCAGGGGAGAGGGTATACCCGCGCCAACCAGGATTCGACTGTTGAGCTTTGCTAAGGAACATGGACTTGGTGACTTTAAAGCGTCTAATTGGCGGCTGTGTCGTTAGAAGATACGGTATGAGATTAAAGCATTCAAAGTGTGCGGAGAAAGTGATGGTGTGGACTTATTTGATGTGAACAATGACTGGATTACGGGCGTAAATGCGGACATGCGGCTTCAGGTTAATTTTCAAAATAGGGAGTAAAATAAGAATTTGACCAAAATGTTATCTGCAGCTCTGCTTATGTAAGACAACGCTAACTCACATGTAAAAGAAGAAGACTACCAGCTCTCTCATGTCAAAGTTAAGTTTCTCCCTGCGAACACCACCATCCACCTGCAACCGCTCGATCAAGGCATCATCCGTGCTTTTAAGGCCCTCTACTGACGGCATCTCCTGACATCGCAAAGTTAGAGACTGCCAGCACTGTAAAAGAACTTAAGAAGGAAATCTCGCTCCTGGACGCCATTAAGTGGATTATAGGCGCGAACTGCTTTGAGGGAATTGGGTTTAAGGTTTCGAATCAGAGTGATGAAGATGATGGTAACGATGGAAGTGGGAATCCTGGTGATGATGATGCCTACATGCCTTTGGCGGTCTTGGTATGTGAGCTTGCATGGCAGATGGAAGACTTCGATGAAATCGAAAACGTCATTCCGACCGAGGACCATGATGAAAATTTGAAAGATAATCTCGTGGAAAGCTACAAGACAAACCTCATCACTACATTCGCGACCAACAACGCTGAACCTGAAGAGGAATCTCCCACCCCCCCCCCAGTTGTGAGCCTTAAGAGCCCCACACCGTCTGTATCATACAGAGACGATATAATTGACAGATTAGTCAGCAGTATTACTGATCGAATCAAGCTTGATGATTAAATGGATGTTGTTAAAGATATAAAAAACAGCTCTTTAAAAAAAATGGCCTGTTCATGACTCTGATCAAATGAAAGTTGAGAGTTGACAGTTAATTGACTGTTGAGTGTTGGTTATTTGAGTTTATTTGTATTGCTCATATAGTTATAGTTGTGTTATTTTCAGATTTTGTTTACAGTTTTTGTTGTTTCGTTTTTAAATTGTATTCCATGTTCTCCGAAGTACTTTAGGTAACAATAGGCTAATTGTAATTGAGTGTAAGTATTTGACTGCAAGTTTAAACAAGATAATCGCCAAGCATTAAAGTCCCCTACCAGTAGCCATTTTCACCATTTTCAGCAATATTTCTATTATATTTGTTGCCATAGCAACCAGAATTCTTGGCGTAGGAACAAAATGAAATGACGTGATTAATCTCCATATTACCATCTGTCCATGTTTCAAGTTTCATGAAACAATATGAAGAACTCTTAAAGTTATCGCAGTATCCAGAAAAGTGTGACAGACTGACAAACGGATTGACGGACGGATGGACTGACGGACAGAGCGCAAACCAAAGCTGTAAATCACACCTGTCAAAGCTGTCGGCGGACATTAAAGGTCTTTGATGTGCGGGCCGAGTTGGGGTAATTTCTAGGGATTTTTATGTAACACATCACTGACATCAGCAAGTGGTCATGGCCATTTCAGAAAGGCGTTAATCAATACTATATTACTGGAAGTATGCATGTACCGTCAGATAGAGCATTAATGAATTAGCTCCATAGATGATAGAGAATGAATGTGTGAAAATTATCGAACATTTTAGTGCATTACTATGGATTACTCGGATTTCATCGGTGTGAGAGAATAAATTGTGTTTGATGGAATTTAAATGGGAGGTTGCTTTGAAGGTTTTGTTTGTTTATGGATTGACTTGAAAATTTTGGGCGAAATTAAATTTATTTCGCCCATCTGTTTTACTTTCATCTTCAATTAATTACAATATCTCAATTTTCTTTTGCTTGCACAACTCACCTTAAGTATCCCATTTACGCGCTGCAAAATTATTGAACCTTTTTGCGTTTCAAAAACATTCCCCGAAATATCGGCATGAAGCAACCATTCTTGCCGACAAAAGATCACAGTTATATGATACGATAATTCATCGTAATCACTTTAATTGATCAATTATTATGGCAACATTAGCCCCATGGACTATCTCTAATCACATTCAAATCAATTACACATGACAGACAGTAGCAAACTTCAATTATCACCACGCTCGCAAGTGACTGCATTCGAGTTGAAAGCTGACTTTCCGAATATCGATCGCCGATTGGATAAGTTCGGAGGTTGGGAGAATCGGGGGGTGGGGTTTACCTCAAATTACCTGTCGCTCAATTGCGACACGCTCCGGGCTGCGACAGTGTGTATTGGAAAATTGAATCAGACCTTGACATCGAGAAAACTGGATGTTAACAAATTCCAGTAAGAGGGAGACTGGAAGTCGTTTTTTATCAACAATTTCTCAAATTTTAGGCGCGGTTTGGCGTAAGAAAGCGATTTAGTCACTGACGTCGCCCCCTAGCGCGAGCCTTAAGAATTGGAAAGACATGAGCCTACAAGACTTTTCACCACGATCATCAATCTTCTCCTCAGCTTGCCCCCAACAAGTGTGTCATGCAAGACTTCCTTCAGCAAATGAAGCTGATAAAGACCAGCAGGAGAAGTCGCATGAAAAGTGACACTCTCAACTCACTGATGACGGTCAAACTCCTGTCAGAGAGCATACAGAATTTTCAACCAGATGAGGCTGTTGAACAAGAGCTGTCAGAAGACAGCGCGCTCGACTTTTCAAATGCTTGACAGTATAAAGTAAGCCATCATGGGGCAATTGTTCATATTTAATAAGGTCAAGGTAATATAGTCATATTCTAACTGGAAGAGGACCATAATTGAAATATATTGATCGCTTATGTTTTAAATAAGTGGTACATTATAGACGATTCTGAGTTCAGGTATATTTTCCACAATCTATTGAACATTTGTAAAGACATAAAACAAACTAATAAGATTTTTTCCACCATTTAGGGAATAGGGCCGGGTACCTTTGGATTTGGAAAAATCGCGGCGTTTTGACTAAAATTGGAAAATTAGTGTTGTTGTTGTTAACAAATTTTTGAAGCTAACAAATGCTTCAAAATTGAGAATAACAAGAGATGTGTTTGTCAGAAACACAATGCCCCCTACTGCGCCGCATTGAAATAAAATTTATATTTATCATTTGGCAGGTATAGAAATTATCTCCCTTTAAAGTTTGTTACTTCCATTGGATTTTGTTTTTTGAGCTTTGACCTTGAAGGATGACCTTGACCTTTCACCACTCAAAATGAGCAGTTCCATTAGATACACATGCATGCCAAGTATCAAGTTGCTATCTTCAATATTGCAAAAGTAATTGCCAATGTTAAAGTTTTCGGACTGACGCACAGACTGACAGACAGACTCACGGACAGTTCAACTGCGATATGCCACCCTACCGGGGGCATAACAAAATGTTTTCAGTATTATATTAATCAAGGTTCAACATAAAGTACTGGATGTTAAATGTTAAGATCTAAAAATAAATTTGAACAAGAAATGTGTTTGTCATAAACACAATGTCCCCTACTGCGCCGCTTTAAAATAACATTTATATTTATCAATTGGCAGGTATAGAAATTATCTCCCCTTAAAGCTTGTTACTTTTATCGTATTTTTTCACGGCATGTGTATTTTTGACCTTGAAGGATGACCTTAACCTTGACCTTTAACCACTCAAAATGTGCAGCTCAATGAGATACACATGCATGCCAAATATCAAGTGGCTATCTTCGATATTGCAAAAGTTATGACCAAACTTTAACCAAGGTTAAAGTTTTGGACAGACAGAATGACAGACAAGCCAAAAACAATAAGCCTAAACGCTAAGTGTTTTTTCCACATTTTTCGAAACCTAAACGCAAGTGTGACGGAATTTCAGACGGTTGAAGGAACAGAGTAATGAATTGACAGACAAAAGGCACACATTTCGTCACAAGCCAAATGTGTGTTAACAGTTGAATCATGTACCTGCTTTACNCTAGCCATTTCACATTGGTTATGCATTACTTTTTTCGATAACGTACACCGTTTCAATCACTAAAACCGATCATCGAATGTATCCTAATTGACATTGCCTTTATAACGCGTCTGTATATATACCTTTAAATGTGCAGTAAATTGTTTCATAATTGAGTTATCTTAAATGATTGCATTTTCCATTTATATCCCGGTTAAGACGTCTAAGCAGCTGCCAAGACATTTGTTTATGAACACTGAGGCTGTTAAAAAAGTTTAACAATAAAGAGAACGTATTGAAATCTGTCGAATGATTCCCTGCAAATGATAGGCAAAACATTTTAGTAAAAAACATGCTATGTATTTGTTTTGCGGATAATCGAAGTGATTAGTGTGATATATTCGAGACATTTTCTAAGAGTCAAACCAAAGGATTCCAAACATTATTTTCTGTACGCATTTGATATGTGCCGAGATTCATGCTTGTTGCACACATAAACAAAAAAACTGCGCTGTAACTGTTTCAATCTTCAAATACATCAACACGAGTTCATTGAATTTGAGCATCAGCGAACGCCAGACATTACGAGAGTTCGGCAATTTTAGTTAAAAATGGCGTCTTAGCCCAAAACTAGTATATATTGCATACACATGTTCTCGTCCCTATTTTAGTATTTCTGAATAAACGCCTTTTCTACAAAATATGAGGTATTACATTTTGTACTTTTCACCTAGCCACGACTTTGCAAAACGCAATGGTAGAAACAACTTGACGCATGACTAGTTTTAAAAGTTGTTTTATTTCAGGAAATTTGAAATTTGAAATTTATGTAAACGTTTTTGTTTATGAGATATCGACTTAATTTTGATTTTCATAAAATAATGGTCATTTTTTGGTCTAAATATTACTTATTAAAAATGCATACATTTACAGGTAACAGTTAACAGTTGTTCGTGCATTAGAGCTGTATAAAGCTAATTTCTTCAGAAAATAAAAAATAAAATGGGACACACAATAACACAAGCGGACACCGAATGGTTGATGAATTATAACCTAGAATAGATAATACCATTCAATTAACAACAGACTTCATTACATGAAACGTATTACTGTCAAAATATGTAGTACATTAAAATATGAAACTGTTGTAGACCTACTCCAAACTTTGCGATTTACATAATAAACTGTTGGGGACTTATTTGGAATATTGTCGCACAGTTACGTGCATTGCATGTCAACTTGTAACATAGATATTAGTGCTTCATCTATTATGATATGAGACTTCGATATATAATTATTATGAACTTATTTTGTGTACGATTTGGTTCTCGCTGACTTTCAAATAGACAAGCTGATTTTCCAATAGACTAAATCGACATTGTGTTAAATCTACCCAATAACACAGCAAGGGGAAATCCCGCACCTAAATGTTAAATTCAGTGTAAACCGAAATATTGTTTGCATTATCAATATGTATAGGTAAATTAACAACCCTTTGTCCTCATGATGCCTTACTATAAAACATCTAGTGCCTTCTCTCTTATAATATAATGCATACGCCACAAAACATTTCGTGATTGGCTGCTACAGAATTAACGATTAAACGACCATCATTCATCCCTATGTATTCAACTTATATAAATGAAAATATAATTACAAGTGTTCTTATGATCAACGTCATGCAATTTGTTATTTCCACACATGTATAAACTATCAATTTATTTACAAATAATACAATGTTTTATCACATGCTGTACCTTGTTTTCAATGTAATACAGACATTACGTAATTTGTTATTTTACACATGTGTAATACAACAATTTTTGAAGCGTTTTTATTGGCTACTGAATCAATAACTAACCAATCACATGGCTTTATTTTTGTGAAATGACGTCGTCAATATGTAAACATACCATATACAATCATTCCAATACTAGCATAACAATAATTATTATGCCATCGCGTGTGATTGAATATGTTCCATTGATACTATACATCAAATATAGGTATATAAAATATATGAAAATACACGTGATTTTTTATAATTTATTACACGCTCGTCTGTCATTAATATGTTTTAATATAATTCGAGTTAAGAACCAGAATCATATCGACACAACCTCTCTGAAACCATTCGTTTTTATGTCTACTGATAATCTGCGTGGGCTGTATCGTTCGTTCTATTGCCTTGCGTCTGGTTGATGGGAAATCGGTTACTTGTCAAAAATA
>VMBQ01006680.1:31246-51469 GCA_007657795.1 Dreissena rostriformis | reverse complement strand
AATGCTATCAGATGACATTGTATAACATGCATTCATATGAAGAAACCTTATTAGACAAGGCGTGTTTGTTTTCAAATTCTGATATTATTCTGGTATACTCAAATGTTATCAAACATCCGCCTAATAAATCAATAAACAAACAATAAGTGTTGGCCCGTGTTCCCAATTAACCTACAATCTATCAAGTTTGGTAAGAACACCTGTTTCGCAGAAATTTAAGTATTTTCTTTTAAAACCGCACACATTCCACATTCAAATATTAGAGTTCAACACCCGTCCATTGCAAATGTTCTCGTCCCCGGTTTTGCCTCGCTCTGATATTGCGTAACCTTCTTTGGTTGGCTCTTCTGTGTCGACTAAAGGTCATGTAAAGACTAACAAACGAACTGACTCATTTTCAGATACCAGACGAGTTTGGCTTTTGCATATCATGCCGCTTCTGGGCCTACATAATCAGCCGCTTCAAGGTCCCGTGGCTATTTGCTATCAATTTGATCAGCTGCTTGCGGATCACGTGCGTGTCGATCTGGTTCGCATTGCCACGAAGCGCCTACATTATTGATATTATAAGTCGTTACATTGAACGTGTGTACATCGCCGACAATAATAAGCGATTCGAATTATTCCCGGTGTCATGCTTTTACAAGTGTATCATACCTGTTAAATGTGTATGTATTCATCAACCATGATAACACGATCAATGCATATGTTTACACAAACTATGACATCGTTTAATGTGTTCTTGTTTAAAGGCTATTTTCAAATTATAATATAATATTTAGCGAAACAAGTAATATGAGTTCACGATTCATCAGTGAGAATGCACAATGGGACCATTGTCTTGTTCAAACCTACAGCCACAGGAATCGACCTTTTCGCTGATTAAAACTGTGCGTTTTAGACTAAATTATGCATACATAATTAACGTTTTATAATCTTCTTTCCAGTTAAATAATGAAGATGCATCAGTAGAAATGAGCATTTTTTTAAACGTCCTGGAGACAGAAACGCCGAGAATGTTATAGAGGGAACAAAACAACTCTTGATAAACCTACGTATTTTGGTGACGATGTTAAAACGATCACAGTTGGAAGTTATGCAGAGGGTCTTTTACGTCTCCTTGAAAGTGATAGGGATGTCTTTGGTGTGATTAACAATATCGAATGCATAAAAGCCAGTTTTGACTTAAACTCAATTCCACAGAACACATCCGTGTTCCGATTGGATACACATATATGTTACCCGGGGCATTGCATACTGCTGCTTGAGCGAGGTTTCCCGTTATTTCTTTTTTTAGCACTGTGTGATAATGGACATGGGCAAGTTCTTCTCAGCAGTGACACTTTCCTTAATATGCATAGACTGGTCACACTCTTTTCACGAGAACCCATTTTAAATGAAAGTGCGGGGCCGTCACTGCCGATTATTTTTGGACCCGCTAACGCTGACCTTGTATTTGCGATACGCTCTCATTGCCCTAGCATACTCCAGCGATGGGCAGCAAGATCTCGACATTGGCCGCAACCGGGTATTGTGACAAAGGTCGTATCAATGGGGGCATTTCTTACTCCTGTTGGATTTCAAGGTAGCCACAATAAGCATAATGAATGGAGGATTTGCTTTAACACAGGTGAAACAAAATTGACTATTAATCTTAATGACACACAGGTTAAAGTATATGTCTTGTTAAAACATGATAACAAAAGATGTACTGAAACCACGAAACAAACATATAACATCATACAGGTTGAACAATATAGTTTTATGGCTAGCAGATAACAACCCACAGACAATGATCTATGAGAGGAGTTTGATATTTTGGCTGTGTGAATAACTACTTGAGTTAAGAAATGCACTATCCACAAAACAACTGGCCTACTATATGGTCCCTGAGAGGAACCTGATGGCAGCCACTGGACTGACCGATGCGCAGAATCGAATATGGATATCAACACTCACGGTATTGATGGGTGAAGGGCCGAATATAATTCGAAGGCTGCCGAAGATACGACAAGCAATTATCTCCTACCCGGAGCCGCTGATCATCGTCACAAAATGCTGGAAATAAGGTCCAAGGGAGACCTCGCTCACGCAGAAATAACAGAATCAACTGGAGATTATTATGCTAGAAGTATCAACAAATGTCTCATTCAGCGGAAAGAATATATTTGGTAATGTGTTAGATCAACTGCTTCGACATGAAGCACAACGTTGTATTGTGGAGATATTGCTTGAGGTCTTTGAGAAGATGTATTCGGAAGGAAGAATAGACGCAAATAATTATATTGAGATTGGTAACATATTTAACAGATTGTTAATATAAGAAATATGAAAATATATAGTCCGTTATGTGTGCCTTTATGAAACATTATATGATATATAACAAAATTTCATAAGAAATTGGTTTGTACGTTGCACAATTTTTATATATGCGTTACCGGAGTGTGATGTGGTAGATAATATATAAGATGATGGTCACTCTATATATAAACCGATATAATTAAATTAACATTGAGAGGCTCGCTCAACATTTATTTTAGCGAACATTTATGTAACATCCTTTAAAATGATGTATTGAATAAAGCAAATCACTAATTAAAAGCGAATGTTAACGCAAATATAGTATATATGGGCAATAATACAAGCTCGTTAAGATGGTTCATCATGGTCGTTAGCCTGAAATTTGTATACGATATAAAGGTATTCGACGACAAAAACCTACGACAAAAATCTAAATTCTCTAACTTTTATTTTGTTGTTTAATATGCAATGCTTTTAAATTATGTATGCGTTTTTGAGGGGGTATTCTGTGATTCTTATTAATAATTATCTGTGATCGATAATTTGTGTTATGCCGATCACTGCTCTCTATTCAGCCTTAATGATAAGGCCAAAAAATAGGTCCGTTTCCGGTCTCATTGGAAAAAAAGACAGGGTCGGTTGGTAGGGATTTTTGTTTTGTCTTTCTGGAGAAATGAATCGAAAAAATAACGAAAATGAACACATTTTTTTTTTGGCGACCCCAATTAAAAGTTGAGGGTCGGCGTCGATTCTGTAGTGCGTTCAGTTACAGCGAACCGAAGCGAACTTTCGCGAACGTTCGCTATTGAACGCTCGGTTCGCCGCGAACGTTCGCGAACCGAAGCGACCCGTCTCGGGAGGTAGTTCGCTATAGTTCGCTAGCTAAACCAAGATGGCGGACAAGTAAGTTGTTGTTGTTGTGCAGTGTAACTTAAGTGTAACTTCGATATTTTTTCATTTTTCTTGGTAGTATATAAAATGGATTGAATTATAAACATAGTGTATTGTGTTGGTTAAGTACTTTCTGTGTTATTAGCGATTTCCTCCATCAAAATCGCAATCAATTCTGTGGGAGCCGCCATCTTGAAAGGTTCGCGCCGAACTTATCGTTCAATAAGACCGAATCGGAAACGAACGATCATTGGCGAACGTTCGCTGCAACTGAACGCACTGAAGCTGGAGACACGGTCGGGCGACCGGAAACGGACCTATTTTTTTATTTGGCCCAACACAACTCGTGTTGTTTTATAAAATTTAGTAAAAATATTTATTTTACAGGACATCGAAGTTACTTCAGAATAAATAATGTTGATGACGATGAGGTGTATTTACCAGTTCATTTAAGTAACTTAAGCATAAGTAATGTTGATGACTATGTTATATAACATATGTCAATACAAACATAAAATTACGAGGTAAGTAGTGCTGCAGTATGACATTTCTGGATATGTATTGATACCACCTCTGGCACTTGACATCGGTTTTCTCATAAAGACAGAGGCTATCCGATAATTGCTGTATCAGTGTAGTACTACCATATGACTCACACTATAAGCAAATATAAGTTGTTGGAAATTTAAACCGCTAGCATTTTGCATAAAGCAATGCATTTGTATTTTAATGGATACAAATGTTTTATACGTTGAATTGAGACTCAGAGTCTTCAGCTATCCGCTAAACACTCATCGATTGTAATCATTAAAGCCTAACTTCTATAATATAGAAAATTGATCTTTGTAATATTTATTATACAGCTTCACCCAACGTTTCTTATATTTTGCCTGATTTTACTTTCGCTCAATATCAAATAGTTTCACAAATTATTTATACGAGACTGTCTATATAATATGAAACATACCTAAACGGTCAATTAAAAGCCTTACGATAATTGCATTTGTATTGATATCTATTATATGTAAAACATGGCTTTGGTAAAATTGATGTCAACATGCGCTTGCATTACTTTGTACTAGATTATTAAGACGTTTTTAGATCGCGGCAATAGCCGTAGTCTTTGGAACCGCAACTCGAAAACACATATCGCATTCGAGGAGGCAATTGCACAGTGACATCCCCTGTTTCACAGACTTGTGTATCATTTAGCAGGGGAGAGAATTAAACACATACCAGTATCAGTGGACCGTCTGATTTATTGCGTTCATATTATGTTGTTTATTTTATGCTTTTTCGAACTAAATAATTTCCTTCAAATATTATCGCACTCGTTGTTCATACATATCGGAACTCCAAACCCTTTGTTTTTACAGCATAAGCCGTAAAATATTTACCTAATATACTATTTCTAACGTGTCACCAATTTGTTGCCAGAATTCTAACCATGGGAAGATGATATATTTCAGCTTTCAGCGTCCAAAGCTTCTGTTATTTAAATGCGCCGGCCTATATATGATGCCATGCAAAATAAAGCTTTGATACTAATCCTTTTATAAATAGTTCTTAATTTACAAAACATGTGTTCACATTTTTTTTACTACGGTTTGTATAAAAAAATCATATGTCACATTGATACATTGAACAAGTGTTAGTCGGCAATAAAATCAGAATGTTGTAGTTAAGTCTTGTGTTTTTTCTAACATACATACGTTCGCTTTTGATTGAGTTATTTATATCCTCGACAAGATTAATTGATTTTTTGATGATGTCGATTGTGCATCATGCAAACAATACATCATGCAATTTATTATACGTTTTTTTGCAGGGTTTTCAATACATTAGTAATTACTGCCTATACCACATTGGCAGGCAAATAGTCTAGGGATTTAATGTGTGCTATACACATATAAACGACCCACGTTCGAGTCCAAACATTTAAATTTGTTTAAGTGTATAATTTTTTCCCCTAAAAATAGTATGGTTCACATATATTAATATATGTTATTGCTTTCAAGCATGTCTCTTTCTTAAGGAAATAATAATGTTTGTCATAAAGTATTGTCGAATAACCCACTGTCAAGACTAAATATGCACATTTATAAAATCACGACTTAGTGCAAAGAACGCTAGTGTTGCTAACAAGCATGTTTATTCTTGACCGTGGGTTATTCGACAATAAAGTCTGATAAAAAATATATTACTTTAATTTTAACACGATCTTAGTTGTGTACGTTTGTATTTTTAACGTTAGCGCATGATACCCATATTAATCTTTTTATCGAAACTCCACCCGTCATTCTACAACGTACATTTACTAAAGTGTATCAAGCGTACAAGACTCGCCGTGTAAACCTTTCTTCTTCTCGTCAAATACACACACACATACTGAACTTATAGTCTTCAAATAATAGTTACTAAAATTGTTTTTGTTTGATTTATATGAATCGTCATTTTTATAAATTGTTTAATATGTAGCTTAAGATTGTGAAAACAAATATGAATCGAGTTTAACAACTATCGAACATCGTAATCAGAATCATTGTTCTTATGATCAAGCCGATATATAGCTTACATACAGAAACTGGATAAACTACACATTGTGTTGAGATCATTATATATAACACGTTTAATAATTTGTTTGATTTATTTATAGAACACATCAAGAACAAGTATTGCATGTGTTTAAATAACACAAATGTGCACAGGGATTCCTGTTAAAATATAACTAATAAAATAAACAACGCGTTTATAGACGAACTAAAGACGGTATCGCACTCATAAATAATTAATCCTACAAAGAATGACAGGAGACCGTGCCTTAACAAACTGCGAGGTCATAGGTGTTGAGTAATGGTGTGTATCAGCATAACATATATGAAATAATCAAAAGTGTGAGGTCAACAATACGACATCTATATTGAAAGAAATTTAAGCTGAATTAAATAGGTTTTCAGAGATATAGAGGAATTTATCGGAAAGGCGAACCCGATAAGATCCTCCGCCGAGCCAGATAACAATTCTCCATCCACGTCACCAATCTATTATTCTATTTATCATTATAAAGAAGTGAAACTCCAGAAGCTGCAGCAGTATTGCATTTCTATCATACACACCTTCGTGGTCCTTTATTTATGGCAAGGAACCAATTGCCAAAACGGTACAGTACGGCACAAAACGAAACAAAATATACACATAGTAGAATAAAGCTGGGGTCACCGCCTATGAACGGTCAATGCTAAGGACTGGTGGTTTAAACCGGTTATAGAGCGCTCAACCTCAAACTTGGCCCAGCAATATTCATGATACATATAATTGTTAATAAAATTTAACCTCATAGCATTGCAACTCAAATTAAACAGTAATAAAAGGGAATTAAAACGCATTCAATTTAATTACTATTTAATTACTCAATGGTAGTAGGGAGACCAGAGCAACAGAGTTACAACTTTTTGAGGCACGATGAAATGAAATTACTAACACGCATCAACTACATCCCTTCTTTTTACATAAAGATTTAAGAATATAGCATCATTTAGTTAATATTTCAGATCATCATCGCGCACCTACAGGAAGAAGCAGCAGTATTGGTAGTAAAAGATCCAAATTACCGACTTGATTGTTTATGTTACAATATACTAAAATGTAAATGAAAATGATTGTTATACCTTAAAAGAAAAACCGTATAGACTGAGGCGATAATTTATCAAAATGAAAATTATACTAGCAATGATAAAAAAATGGGGTCTGCGTGATATATATACGCGTATATTATTCAAAATAAATAAAACGAAGCTTAAAAATAAATCGATCAAAAAACTACCATCAGAGAAAAAAAAATATTAATAAAGTTGAACGATATAAACTCGAGTACATGTAGCTAAAACTGTGCAAGTTGTTCGGAGCGATGACGTATTTAGGAGCGATGACACGATGACGTCACCAGTAACAAAATTAAGCATTATTAAAGCGGCTGTACTGAATAATCAAATTACCAACGAAATTTAATATTATTAAAGCGGCTGTACTGTATAATGTCGCATTTACACATTTACCGTTAACACATTGTATCAAACACAAATGATTAATTGACATAACACAATATTTATTCTGATCGGGCCTCCTACATGTACGCAACATGCCTAACGACCAACTATCTACCGATTGTGTCACGTAAAAAATAGTTCCACATTAAACCGTTCTTTTAATACGTTCCTATTAAAAATATGAGACGAAATTAAAACTGAATCGAGAATGTGATATTTTTATTGTTGGACATTGAAAAAAAAAACATGCAACAGCAAAACAAAAACTCAATTTTATTCGAACATTCAATTGAACAAAATGGCGTGCACATTTAGTCTAAGTCAATTGAGCCACATATCAAACAAGTAATCGAAAATAATTATAATTACACGTAGCACATTATTTGGATAATTAAAAATATCGATTGCAGCTGAACCTGTGCTGCAGATTAGATTGATGGCATTATTTAAGCTTTGACAGGAGTCATAAAACTAAATTTTTAATAACATAAACGACACGCTTACCTGCATCAATGACAACTTTATAATCCAATGCTATAAACAATAAAGTAACAACTATATGCACTTCCATGGTCTGTTCTTCGTGTTATGTATGACAAACACATAACACACAATCCGAAAAACGTTTTGGATTCGTTAAATGTTTTAAACAAAAAGTTTACTGTTAAAAAACCACTACGTCCAGTATTGTTGTCCAAAAATGTTTCGTCACCGAAATGACGTCACACGGGATACGTCATACATTGCGTAATCAAGTGAATGAGAATACAAATACGGAAAGCTGGTTCGGTAATAGATTTTAAAGAAGACACAAAAAGGATGATATATAATATACACGATCAAATTAATGAGAAACGGTTTAATGTTTTAATGATAAAAAGAAGTCCGTCACCAGAGAGCGACTGACGGATATTCGAGGTCACGTGGTCAACAAGCCTAATACCTTTTGGGTTATTAGGTTACCTAGTTATCAGGCTGATTAAAAGGCATGGGACAGGATAAACTGACTTATATGGATGCTGTTCTGTTGCTTACGAAAAACATGGAGATATAAATCAAGAACAAGTTGTGGATTCTTAGTTTTGGAAACAAATCTTGATATACAAAGTTTTTAGAAAACAAATATGTTCAGATTGAATTAATTTTCCAATTTTGTATTTGACAATCCTTGATATTCATAATTTCACATGATATAATTGGGTGTATGCTTCACATCTCAGCAGAAACATGACTTACCATATAAAACAGGTTCACTGTGTATTTCCAAAAAATTAAATGACTGAAACCCTATTATGTTTAAATATGTGTATCTGTATTGAAAGATCGCCGAACAGTTGATGCCCTGAATAAGAAAACCACATATTTAAAACATGTATACCTTCAAATTAAATAGATGTTTATATAATAAATAGTGCTCTTATAGCGATGAGTGTGATGAACCTACAAATAATAAGTATATTTACAATATTTTAACGGACTAACTTTACAAGAACTATGTTGCAACTAAGAATACATATTATCAATTCACGTATCGCTTGCGACGCAAAAATCGATTTCCCATGTACTGCGAGTACTACTAAAAAGTGAGCTGGTTATGGTGATGCTTAAAAAAACTTGTACTTGCACAGGTATCAAACCTGTCTTCATTGATATCGACATGAAACAAAGGGGCCTTGATATAATTATCTATAGCAGGTGGTTAGGCTTTTATATCGGTCGATGTTTGGATTAAAGAAACTTTTGTCAGAATCACCGATACAGTCTTCACTTTCAGTATACATGAATGAGATTTAACAAAAAAATGTGATACCAAGATTTAGTACATTTTATAAACGAAAAGAAATACACAAACACAAAACGTATTTTACAAATATTACGTTCAAGTGCTCATACCGTTATAAGTAAGACGTCAAACTTCATACAACAAATATATCCATAACACAATTGCAGAGACGACTGGGGGCGTACATGTTAAAAAAGAAATATGTTACTGCCTTAGCGTGTTATAGTATATCAGGCTCGGCACGAATTACAAAATAGGCTCTATTATCCCCGCCGTTATTATATTCTACGCCTCACCTTCCTTATTACAAACGATCGGACAGTAACCTGCTACTAGTATGTTCTATATATTATATCATGTTTAACAGTAGACAATAGGATTTTTCGAACTTATAAAATAACGCATGTTAGTTTTTCATTGGGGAAATAACGAAAGAAAGTTTTCCATTTTGGAACTTGCGTCATTTTTCCTTTCAGGTTTTAGTATTTTTACTTTCAAAGAGAAAGTTGTAACAATTTTTATAACACGGTTTCCAAACTTTGTTTAAGCTTATGGTGATAGTTTAGAAATTGCGACATATGGAAATGTTCAATTTGAGCAAAATCCACCATTGTAGTATAGTTCTTTCCAAATACATTACAATTGGTCATTTTCTGTGATGGTGATATAATGCAGTGAGTTTATGATACTTGATTTCGTATATGCATTGACGTGTTTGTGCATATCTTATTCTTCATTTGAAATTCTAAACCTTTATTTTGCTTGCATCTTCACCGCTGACAGTCTTCTTGGTTTCATGGACAAGATGGAAACCTACGAAGAGGTTTAGAGGCACTTGGTCAGACTCAAGAGATTAATTGGATTTGTTAATTGGATAGTGCATTAACTGGCGGTGCACACACTTTTCACACAATATTCAAGGTGCGAAAAAACAAAGACCAAAACAGTATGGTCGGGTTTATTTATGTTTGTTTATAAGCAATAAAGAAAGAAAAATAGGCCTGTTTCTGGATTACAGATGATTCAAGTATTAAGAATGTTTTAAGACATGAATACAATGTTAAATAAAACGTGATCGGAACGTTTGTCCGGCTTGAAGAGGTGTTCGGTATCGAGATGCAATGCATAGGTGTTTCAATCCGATTTTGCGAAACGCCATACGCCACAATGTTAACAGAGTCATTAACCAAACATATTGGTGTACATACCAATACACATCTTAGTATCGCTACTCAAATAACAAAAATCAATTACTAGAACGCATTATCAATTTAACAACGTTTTACCAATGAAGTCTTTGAGTTTATCAACTTTTAAGTTAGTTACTGAATCTTATCACACCATACTGAAATGAAATCGGTAGAGATACAAGAATATCGTCGTTTTACTAAACCCCTGTAGTCGCATTAAGAAAACAAACGTTTGTTTTTCTTATATTTAAACAATAACACGCTTTACTTTCCGTCACATCGATACAATTTTGCTTGCCTATCCCCGAAGACAATTCATCGTACTGCGCAGTTTACCGAAATTTGAGTTAACTGCATTGCCTAACGATGTCTCTCTGTGTTATGTTAGTGTGTCTTTGTCTAATATAACGACACATATTTACATATATCGATTTCTATTCTCACAGTTTAAGTACTGCGGGAATAAAAGAGGCATTTGCAATACCACATTTAAAACGATTGTGAGGTTGTTAAAAAGTTAAAAACAAAGATCCAGGTAAGTTTACAATAATCTATTTCAATTTTCAGGTTATGTAATGTTAGGAAGAATCCGTTAAGTTATACAGTAATATGTGTAAAATACCGGTAAATATATTTTAATACAAAACAAATGATTAAAATAAATCAGAATTAGTTAGACCGTCAAGCAATGGCAATGTTATACAATATAACAACAGCAATATGTGTGCGTTTTAAATGTAATGTATTTATACAAACACTGACAAGAGTGTTAACGTAGATGAGAAACTAACGTTGTTCTATATTTATCATCAACCCGGGCAGTGAAACGGTGTTTAAATAAGCGGAAAATAGACTCCAATTTAATTCTTTAAACATTGCTTAATTTAAATATTTAAACGTTTATATTGTATCGCAGCAAATCATGTAGCCCAAATCTCAGCATACTTTAAGCAATTGTTCACTGACAAGTTGATCAGGGTTTAAACAATGATTGCGTTTTAATGAATGTATAGATCGTATCGATTATTGTATTGAGTATCAATAAACCCGTCATCTGATACCGTTTCAATAGAAAAGCATTTCTATACCTCATTTGGATTAATACAACCGTCAAAAGAGGACTTCATAAAATGTTTCCCTAGTCAGATAATTCGGCATTACGTTAAAGGATTGCTTGTTTCTTGTTTCAAAGAGTGTTCTTAAAGAAAGCTACACGATTTTGATGTGCATAAGGTAAATACCTTTATTGTTATTATCTTCATTGATCAGTATTACATGTATTTTAAAATGTTGAATTCACCTTAACAGTCTTTTAACTGTATAGATTAAAACTGCATGTATTTATTCATAGTAGAGTTTAAATATTTGTATTTATATTGTGTCGGTACATATCAATACTAGAACACTATATACTTGCTTAACCTAGAGGGATCAAAACAGCAAACATTGAAAAAACACATTATTTCAATAGGTATATGTTGTTATATTGCTCTTTACATGACAAAATCCCATGAATTGTCTTTTTGTTCTTTTTTATTATTACAGTTTTACACGAACACGGGGGAATCAGTGACTATGCTGATATCGGAACAATAATTTAAATGTAATGTTCCCAATTTGCATTTTATTCTATGGCTCGAGCTGCNCCTGAGTGAATTGTTAGCATTGAATATTAGTTCGTTTAACCCCAACGTGTTTTTAATTCATCAAAATGCATATCCTAATTTAACGCGCTGTCTTTGTTTGAAGTAGAACCCATTTCTGAAGAGTTACCTTTATATTTGTGTATAAAAAACAATGTATGAACTACACACACTCTTGTGTAAGTATGTCCTTTTTTTGCGTGTGTTTGCAATATGGTATAGTATTTCATTAGAGAGTAAGTCGTGATTTCAAATTTGAAGAGTGTTTAATGCGGTACATTTTTTTTATCGATTTGTTTACAAAGAAAAATATGTTTTCTACCATCGTATGCATTTGAGCTAAATTCGTGTTGTTATAAGTTGCATAACATTTGTTTTTTATTACATATGATCTTCACATTAATGTCAGACTTCCGCTATGTAAAAAAAAAGGTAATGCAAGACAAATGCATTGACTGTTTGCCATGTTATAATGGGATTCTGAATTATTGCAACATAACCCTTACGAAAGCCACTGATTCCTGTATGATCCATTTTTATATAAATTAATGTAACTGCGTAATATATTATCCATCGTTTTTATTTATATGTCATAATAGGAGTATTTCTATAATTCATTAAGTAAAACTATTTTGCTCGGGTAAAAAAGTTGAAATAAAACATAACATACATCCGTCGATTGCCCCACTCAGCACGTCCGAACGTGTTTAGCCATATATTATTGATTTCCAAGGCTGTAGCAAACAATTATTGACAAAGACATTTCAATTTCTGTATTTATATTTTATACTGATAAACCGGTAGCTGACTTTACAGTATTAACACTTCATGCACTTTTTATGCCCCCTTTTAAAAAAAAGGGGGTATATTGTTGTTGGCCTGTCTGTCTGTCATTGTGTCGTTCCAAAACTTTAATAATATTAAAGTTTTGTCATTACTTTTGCAATATGGAAGTTAGCAACTTCATATTTGGCATGCATGTGTATCTCATAGAGCTGCACATTTTGAGTGGTGAATGTCATCCTTTAAGGTCAAAGGTATAAAAAACACAATCAAAGCGGCGCATTAGGGGGCATTGTGTTTCTGACAAACACATCTCTTGTTTATATTATGAACAGTGAAAAATAGGTATATGTAGTGCACGCCTAAAAATGACAACACAAGCCAAAAACTAAAACAACCAACCAACCCGGGCCCAATCCCCGGTCAAGGCGCAACTGAGCCCAGTTATAGTCCATATTGGTCCCACGTGGGTTTGCTTGTAGGGGCAATTATGGGCTTCCAATTTAAAATTAAATAAATAACCCAGCTTGGAACCATGCAGTTTGTCTAATGATCAGAAAATGAATAATGATCATACACTTGGGTTAAAATGTATAATTGCCCAGGTAAATATTATGTCGTATTCACATAGTCGTCGAGTACTTAAACCTTTACTGGCCTTGTTTCAGTGAACCCACATTGGTTATTGTGATTGCTTGAATGGGTTTGTGTATACTGACAGTATAACTACTCGGCCCTAAATCGAGCCCATATTGCATGTTCGGAAAGTTATATTCAATATTGGACCCCATAGGCTTGTTTGTTGATACCATCAATTGCTTTAAACTTAACTGGGGCCCATGTGTTTTTTAATAGTACGAAATAAGGCATGGATTCCACAATTGGTTTATATTAGCCCATGTACATATCATGTCGTAGCCACATTTGCAGTGACCCCTATTTTATAGCATTTAAGTCAAAGAACTATACAACTTTCAAGTGAAATATCAACATAATGTGAGTTTGTTTTCAGTTGAATTGCGTTATATTTCAAAAATGTATTGATGGCATGGGATATCTCTATATAATTGTATACCTTTTTGATGTATATATCTTATACAAATCATTACTTGCTAGTTTAACAAACATCGGCTACGGGGACAATATTTATCTTCATTCAAACATTTGCATATAATTAGTTTCCATTTAATACAGATGGCAGAAGACGCTGAGCAGCCGCATGTGCCAGAAACTGACAGAACGCCAGGTTCCAACATCTTAAGAAGCAATTGCATTCGGGTTAAACATGTCTCGATTAATTGCAAGTGGAATAAAAAATAAGCTCACTCCGTGTCATCGACACTGGTTACTGCGAACGTTATATGAAACAATTACATTGTGAATGGCATCATGAAAACCTACAGCACCATGCTAATTGTTACAATATATACGATTTATAAGTATTTGAGAAAGAAACACTAAAAGTACACACAATATCAATTCGGTCTGTGTGTCCTTGTGTCAAGCGTATATGAAAATATAATATATTATTCAGCACAAAAAACAGTTTTAATTATGCATATGTATGATTATACATATGTATGATTACTGACTACATTTTTACACGTAAATGACAATTATAATATTGAGGTAATTTGTAATTTTCTATTCAAATATATATAAATATATATATGTATATATATATGATAAAATATTAAAACATAAGTACAATTTTATGCTTTTCTTTCCAGTTACACAATAAAGATGCGTCTGTGGAAATGAGCAATTTTTTAAACAACCTGGGGTATGGGCAGGAGCTTAGACAGAAACGCCGGGAGTACTATAGGGAAAGCGACAGACATGTACAATTGTATGTAGATTCAGTTTGGGGATACGGTTCAGAAATGATCACAGTAGGAAGTAAGGCTGAGGGGATTTCATTTTGTTTTGAAAGTGATAGAGACATGTTGCATGTGAGACAAAATGCCGAATGCATAGAGGCCGGTTTTGACGTAAACTTGATTCCAGCGAACACAACCGTGTTCAGGATGGATACACACATATGTTACCCGGGGCATTGCATACTGCTACCTGAGCGAGGTTTCATCGATCATGGGCATGGGAAAGTTGCTCTAAGCAGTGACGTTTTTGTCAACTTTCATAGACTGGGCTCAATTCTTTTAGGAGCACCCCTTTTAAATGAACGCGCGGGGCCGTCACTGCCGGTCACTATTGGACCTTATAAAGCTGACACAGTATATACACTACGCTGTCATTGTCCTCGTATACTCCAGAGATGGGCTGCCAGATCTCGACATTGGCCGCCGCCAAATATTGTTGAAAAAGTCGTATCAATGGGGGCATTTCTTACTCCAGTTGGATTCAAAGCAAGCGAAAATAAGCATAACGAATGGAGGATTTGCTTTAACACAGGTGAGACGGAATTGATTATTAGTCTTAACGACACACAGGTTAAATTATATGTTGTGTTAAAAATGATTGCAAAAGATGTTCTCAAACCACGAAACAAAGAGATAACATCGTATTTGCTGAAAAATATAGTATTATGGCTAGCGGAGAACAACCCACAGTCACTGTTTCATGAGGGGAGTTTATTTTTCTGGCTGAAAGCATCACTATATGAGTTAAGAACTGCACTGTCCAACAAACAATTGCCATACTATATGATCCCAGAAAGGAACCTCATGGCAGCCACTGGAATGTCCGATACGCAGAATCGAACATGGATAGAAACACTCAAGGACATGATTGATGAAGGCCCTAAGATGATTCGGAGGCTCCCGAAGATACGACAAGCCATTATCGCCTACCCGGAACCGCTGATCTGGTACAGCGCAAGGAGAATCGAAGTTGAGTTGCTACTGCTAGAAACGGGAAACGAGTTTTACAACCTTGAGGATATGTTTGTTAATTCCTTCTTATTTCAGGGACATGAAGCAGAGCGGCGAATTATTGAGATAATTCTTGAGGTCTTTGAGAAGATTGACTCGGAAGGAGGTATAGACGAAAATAATTGTATTGAGAAGTTTATTACAGTTTTCAGATCGGTATTTTTAGGAGTATGAAAGTAGACATAGTCCGTCCCATGTACATATATGTAACAGTATATGCTATTTATTTAAACTTTCATCAAAACGTGTTTAGTACGTTTCAATATTGATATATATGCGTTCACCGGAGTGTAATGTGTTAGATTGTAAATACGATGACTGTCATACGTATGTATGATCAAACATGGTTACTCTATATATTCCGATTGAATTAAATCAATATTAAGGAGCTCGCTCAACATTTATTTAAGTGAACGTATCACTTACAAAATTTGATATCAATTGACCACTCGCCAACTGTCAATCAAACTCACGTAATAATCAATCAGATTTCGTTTATTGCGGCCACATGGTCCGACAAACATAGACTGTCGGAGTAATGGAATAAGCGTTTTATGAAAACACAACTTAGTGGGCGGAGCGATCGCATATTTGGGGACTGGTCAATTGAATAATGCAATGCACTGACGCAAATGTTAACGCATATATAGTATATATGGGCTATGATATACGCACATTTAAGATGTTTTGTCAATGTCATCTAGCAAGATTGAGTGAAATCTGAGCGCCAGTTTGGCTTAAACTATGCGCATCACATACACAAAACAATTATATTATCAACGGAAATTTCACGACCTCAACGACGACTGAAACAACCCGCACGTGCTTACTAGGAACCGGGACCACGAACTATGGCCATTTTAAAGTTTTAAGTTACGGTCATTTTCGACTACCACAATAACATATTACCATATATATATATGTATTTAATAAACGCAATTACAATCATTTAAAACAATTGATTGTTTGAATGTATAATTCCAACTAAACAGCATCTACATGTACCAACGTTTGTTCTAAATTGTTTTTTTTTTCTTCAGACTGAAACTCAAATAGTTATAAAACATATGTATACGAGACTGCTTTTATCAACTATTAATTATAATGAAGTTACATTGTTTGAGATTTATTTTACAAAATTATGCAATAACGCGAATGTAAACGCATATATAACATACATGTACTATTATACATGCACGTGGTGATGTTCAACTCATGGTCGTCCAAACTTGAAATTGAGGCGCCTGTCTAAAACTAGGCGCATCACAGACACAAACAAGTTGACTGTATTGCGCATAGCTATTGCATGACCACAACTACGATTGAAACAACCCACAGGTGCTTACTAGATAGTCGTTTGTCTTTTCTTTTTTTCTTTTTTGTGAGCGGTGATGTCACATTAGTGCCACCGTAGCGTTCAGCGTTCGAGGCTTTTGTTCTTTATGTGCTCCTACATCTCTTTTTAAATCATGATACCACGCGAAATGTAGCCATGATATCAATCATTTAATTAATAATTATCTTAATTTTCTTTACACAGGTAAACGTTAGTGTGGTTTACTACATGAACATTTCACATGTTTGCAAAATGTGTTGCTTGCAAACAAATCATATGTTGTGCATACATTATTTGTTTTCAACTATCGAAGCATGAATACTTTTAAATGTGATTGAATGAGTTATTTATATCATCGACAATCTTTGGTGATTTCTTGATGATGTACTTTGTGCATCAGTAAGAAATAACAACCTGAAATTATGTAAACAGGTTTTCAAAACCTCAGTTTTTACCACATACAGAACATCGGAGACAATGAGTCTAGTGGTATAACGCGCATTATACTAATATAAATGTCGAACGTTCGAGTCCCAACAATTAAACGCGTTTAAATGAAAGATATATATAATTTGTTTTATTGTGCGTGAACATGTTATTACTTATCCGTAAATATATGTTTGATTAATAAATCAGTATTCTTCCTGAATATGTTTGTGTTTATCTGTAAATATATGTTATTGTGGTTTGCCTTTCTCTTTGTTTAGAATATAATATGTTCTATCATTGTTGTCGAATAACCCACATCCATGAGTCTAGATGCGTATCAATTGTGAAGCACGACTGATTTGATAGCCCGTATCCTTACTTGCGGACAGGTTAATTGACTACAAACTTTGAAAGAAAATATATTATTTCGGTTTTAACACGGTGTTGGTTTACGTCGTTTTTGTTCAAAACGTTAACGCATGAGAACTATATTTATCTTCACTCCACCCATCAGTATACACTGTACATTCTTCGTCAGGTCTGCAACTGACCTTGCTGTTGCGCGATTAATAAATGGATTGTACTACTTAATAAAATACAGGGAACCCTAAAACACAACATGAGTTTTGTGTGTTGTTTTATTTTTACCGCAATGCTAATAATATCTTTCGGCATGCTTTCCCAATCTCCATGGTCTTGGTAAATGGGCGGCGTGTGGGGATGGAGAGTCTTGCAAAGATTATATAGATACAAACTGTTGAAAGGAATGTTATAGTAAACTCAATGTGTACATCATGTCAAGGTTAATATGAAACTCTTAATCGTCTGCTCAAAGGCAAAATGGCTTCTATCGTTTTGTGACATTGTTTGGAATTTCTGAAAATGTGTGTGAGAAGTATAAAAGTGTAAAATACATTTCAATTGTATTTTCGAAATGTTTGATAGGTGCGTTTCGACACATTGCGTACATAACGATCAACAGAGGAAAGGTGAAGAAATTACAGTTTAAAAAAAATCCTCTTTTTTAAATGGATTAGTAGGAACAGAAAATATAAAATAACATTATTTATGCAAGTATATATATTCACTTCATACGTGTTTGTATTACAGAACATGCAATACAGGAAAAAAGAACCATCCAAAAAGAATTATTAGGAAAGTGTGGTAATAAACCTTGTTTCATTTTTATATCAAAAATTATAGTTATAATTCTTAAATGGTTTCTATCGATCCAAACTATCCAGAATCATTCAGAATTAACAAAATGATATATATTCAAAATAGGGCCGTTGTATCAACATATATTAGAGAGATCGTACGTAACACTTATAAGATTCGGTCATGCGCTTATCGTATGTACAGTGGACATTTTTATCAAAGAAATCGCAGCTAAGATGTCGTAAGATTTTTGCTTAACGACACGATTCGGTAAGACCAGCCTTAGCGTTCGTTAACATGGCGGACATAGCAGCTGTGGACGTCGTTAAGCCAAGAGAAAGGAGAAGGTTCAGAGAAAAAACATGGTTTAAACGTTTTATACTAGCACCAAAAGGTGTGTCTATAATCAAAATTGTGGAAAAATAAGAGTTCAACATATGAAAGGTATAATATAATAATTCCAAAATGACTCTTGCTAGTCATTGTAATAAGGATTTTATGAATGGGAACAAACAATACCATTACGAATCTAAAGACCAACAACATATCTAAACGACTCAGAGATATATGTTGTATATAGCATGATTTCCAATATTAAGTTTTATGTTTTACAAAACAAATACATGTAAGTAATAAATAAGTTTATTTGTTATATGTAATCATTTTATATCTGAGTTAAAAATAACTAAATCTTTATTGTCTCTGCATGTTCTTATCGATACAAATTATTTATTATGGGTTCTACTTATATCTTAGTAATATACGTATCTTATCTGTAGTGTATGTTTTAGCAAAACAAAAACATGCGTGTATGTTCTTGCTTTATGCGAGTTTGGTTAAGCTCAGCAAAAGTAGCATCAAGTGTATTTTGATGTTTTTCATAGAAATCGTTGAAAACACGTTTAGTTAGCATTATATGTGAATTAAGCCCTTGCACTAAATAACACACACACATAAACACACATACACACACAAACACGCCCGCACACACGCACGCAAGATATTTGCTAAACATAACACGTCACTTAGGGCTCTACGTGTTTATAGAATGATTCCCGCAAAAGTTAGAAAATACTCAGTAATATTATTCGCTGTCAGGTCACTTCTTAGACGAACAGTTCAGTGTCCATAATCATACAGATTTTATAGGAATGATTGAACGGATTTCGAATCACTCAAACACCAATAAGCAGGGACCTTGGTACCATATTTTTGTAACTATTTAGAACGATATATTGGAATGGCGTTCAAGTCACATACGTCTTCTTAGCATTCAATGTGGGACGCTTAATATGTAGTGACCATGTCACTAGTACAATGACTTGAAAGCATCTTTTTACATTTTACTTCCGACTGCATTCATTGTATGATGAAAAAAAGTCCACCGCGTAACGCATGTGCATATCGTTGTACTAATACATATTTTCTCTGCGTTTGTTCTGAGCTCCGTTCCATACCAAAAACGTAGTATAATTATGTGGGTGTCAACAGATACATTTTCGTGCAATTAGTGGAAGATGCATCATAATTTGTAACTTAATATTTATTATTAAATGTATCAACATCAACTATTTTTTTTTATAAAGAATTGCTTCAATATTGCAAGAAGAAGTACGCGTCGACAAGTCGTACAGCTTATATATACTAGTGGCATAAAAGATATAAACCCCAAGCCTCTGACACAATAAACGATATATGCTCAACCTACGTAAAGTTTGCGCTGCTCGATGCAATCAACTAACCTTTTGCACATGTATTGGTATATATATAAA
>VMBQ01006680.1:0-30148 GCA_007657795.1 Dreissena rostriformis | reverse complement strand
TTTTTTTTTTTTTTTTTTTTTTTTTTTTTTTTTTTAAATTTAAAACTTGTTAAGTCTTTTTGTGTTAAGTTATATGTTTATCATTACTGTTTTTATTTGTGTTCGTCTGCAGAAAATGAATGGTAGCGGTCCAAATTTGTAGTTGTTTCATTTTTTACATTGATTAATGCTCATTTTATTTATATTTTCCTTTGTGTATATACTTAATATATGGTTTGTTCTGTTTATTGAACAAATACTTCTTGTGTATTAATGTTCTGAATAAAATATGAACCGCTATGTTTGTTTACATTTTAACGAAACGAGCGACATTCCACGCCTACAAACAATTAGTTCTCAGAAGGCGGGACTAAAACATAGAACGCTTAAATTTTCATTGATTAAATCAAATGATGACGGAGTTTAAAAACGGATATTGATGGGCGGAGTTTAAAAGCGTTATCGGATGGGGTATTCGATAACACTTAAAAATATCATGTCAGCGTCTCCAATGTTCTTGTGCACGAGTGACATAATAAAATCTCTCTACATACTTGCGACACTAAAACTATTCCCTTTTTTGTTATTAATTAACATCAACGAACCCAATCGCTTCAAAGGTATTACATCAACACTACACTAATAATTGTATGAATATAGCAAACAATTCTACTTCAGAAACGAATAAGTGCGTTTGCATTGTATAGGCGACAAAACTACCATGGAATAATTCTAAGCTTAATTTAAGGCACGACCGGCCATATGTCCCGAGTGATTTCAACTGAATACTTTCGTGCAAAGGTGACACCACTGTCCCAAAGCACTAATCAAGAACAAATGGCAAAATACACTAGCTGATGAATTGTTTGAATTTAATTCGTCTACAGGAAGTTGTTCGCACATTACAAAGTCAAACGTTTTTTTTTAAATAAGTTAACGTGTTCCTGGCAATACAGTCGTGTTTTATTTTAGAAATGAACATTAAAAAATTGTTGACAAACTCATGAATTGGCAAATTAAATCAACGCATTTATGGAAATTATAGATTAATTATTAGTGTAAGCCATAGTATCAAAATGCAGACAGGCGATGCTAAATATGGCATGGCGAAATAGAAACTAAAAGATGATCTATCGTTTGCATATTCAGTTTGAATATTCAAATTATATTAAATATATATTTTATGGACGCATGTAATTTGCTCAAGTCTTTAAAAAATCGTGCCAACTGTCAACCGCGAAATCGAATGTACATGCGTAAGATAAATTACCACTTGCATACACATGAATAAGGTTTTATACAACATGACACTTTAAAGTTATTATGTTATTTGCGAGGAAACAATAATACTGAACATTTACCATGCTCTATAATATCAAATATTTGCATCCTTTGACGATTTAAAAACTAGAAAATTATAAAGCGTTACACACGCGAAAAGATTGAATGATTTGGAGAGTTCTGTTGTAATCGTTATATTTTGTGACACAACTTGGATTGCAAATATAAAGTATAACAAACATTGTGACCTTAATCAGTATGGATTGCCGATTGGTTTAAGCGTTAGACTTTTACTCAAAGGATAAATGGTTCCAGTCCAGGTTTGAATAACTTTGTTTTCTTATTAAAAATTTACTCTTGTTTTATACTTGATCTTTTTAGTCCCGATGTTTAAATTTATCAATTTAAAGAATTAAATGTCAAATTTTAAAACAAGCCAAAATCTGTGAAAAAAGTCCCTTTAATAACCAAATTTGTATGATTATCGACTTAATATGAGCAAAAGTGTATATTGTGATATACCTGTTGTTATTCTTCATATATTGTTTAAATGTTAATTAACTGAACTGCGAACTATCTTTATGCTTGATACTTGATGACTTAATGTGTCTGGTTGAATTTTACTTGAACTTGATATTACATCACANGACAAGGTCTTCGATAAAGTCTTTTTATTTTCATTTTGAACGATGAAATTACCGACATAATTGAGGTTAACATCTATGAACTCTTTCTTGTCAGGCATGTCTGGAATATGATTTATGATGGTTGGGGGTTTGTCATTGATACTCGATGGTGCATCAGAACTAAAGTTAGTAGTAGTACTAGGGCTGGTGTCATTCTCAGTTGTCAATTCAATATCTAGGTCAACTAATTCAATATCATTTGTAAGCAGATTAAATGGATCAAACCCATATTGTTCCTGGAACTGGCTAAGTGGTAAAATGTCCTTTGTTTCAGTTGCTTGTTGCTCATTTTCATCATTTAATTCATCCCAAATTAATGAGAAATTGGTTTTGTTAAATTCGTCAGACATATTTTGAGTTTTTTTCAGTTGCTCTTGACAACAACAGAACCTATTTGCAACAAAGTGTTAAATTTACCTAATACAGTCCAGTCGATTTGTGCAGATTTTTACCAGAATTGTTCAAGATGTGATAAAAGCATGAAAATGTGCAGAATACTAGCTAAGAGCATACTGAACAATATCAGATATGGACCCACTCTCAAAAATCTGCATACAGGGGTATGGCGGCCATTTTAAAATGGCGGCCGTAAAATTTCCAAATTACCTACTTAGTAGGGTCAATATACACTTCGACCCCCAAAAAAATTGCCACAAAAGGTATTTTAACTGATCCTGGTAGGATAGAAGGTCCTCAAAACATATCAAAAGTTTACTAAAATCGGACCTTCGGAAAGTTGTTTTTTTCAAGATGGCCGCCAATATGGCCGCCAAGACCTATACANTCAACATTCGAATATCTTACGTTGTCAATGCCTTTATCGCGTAAGCAAACCAGAAATTTACTTCACAATTATTATCATCATATTATAAATTCAGTGCAGAATATTAACGGGAATAAGCCATATTAGCCAAGGACAAAATTCTAAAAGAATCGTGTTGAAAGCTCCATCACTCACAGAGAAGGACTTATTAAAACAAAATCGCCTGTGGTCAAACTGGGATACTGTTCTCGGAAAGATTATTGGCCTGTATGCTATCATATATGACAGTTGCATATGAATCATTTGTTGAAAACGGAATTTCGTTTGACTAGACACGTTTTTAGTGTGTATAAACGGTTATGTGGCAAATAACAAAATCCAATTTCTAAACGTGCCATTTGGAACATTATGTTATGGTAAAATTCATCAGAATGCATTTGCATTTGTACTAAAACTATGGTGATTATCAGATACAGACGGCTTTAGATAGGCCTTACAGTTTTGAAATATAATTGTAATAAAAACTCTGAGTCAGTTTCTTTTTTATTAGTAATTGATGGTACAAATTTAAAAAAGCTTTTAATTTGATTTCTTTTATTTTGTTTTTACTATATATAATTTATGTTTAAAGTTTAATTTCGACTCGTTTTTTTAACACGTAAGTCCATTTGAAAGCTAGCCATCCAACCTGTTTAACCCTTTGCATACTGGGAAATGTTTCGTCTGCTAAAATGTTGTCTGCTGAATTTCTAAAATCANACAGTTCCGCTCGGCTTAGAGGACTGGGTTAGTCAGGAATATAAATTAAACTTGTATATGTCATATTCAAATTCAAAAGCGTTTGTTTTATTTACATGCACTGCGCGAAAAAATACGCGGGTTAAAATTGAAATACTCGTGATATAGTTGAAAGCTGTTATTTATTGATTCATCATTAAAGTTGGTTTCAAAGGCGTTATGTTTATTTGTATATATTACAGATAACGAACAGCATAATACGCAGTTTGAAAAAAATATTGATTTTGAAGAAATTCGAACGATTCCTACGTTGTTAATTTGGCAAGAAACTCGAACCAACCACACTCATATACTCCTTTTTGCGAGATGTTCCGCTATTTGAAAGCACCCAGCATCGTTTTGATGAAAATTTGGGTTAAAAAGCATGGTGACAAAATAACATCAACGTATGACAGCATAAAGAGCTATAGGGGGAATATGTTAGTCTTCCAGTTATTTCGTGCAACAAAAAATGTTGTTGTTATGGTTACAGAAATAATTAAAAATGGATGAAACTCGGTATGGCGACAAAAAGCACTATGAGAAATATGCAAGTACTTTAGTTTTTTTGCTAGGTTTATGAAAATCAGTATTTGAATAAAGGTCCAAATAATTTTTTTTTATTTTTTTCGTAGGACGCAAATTGCGCTTGTTATGGTATGTGCATAGGAATTTGGATAACGGATCATATGGAGGAAAAAACATGTTAATTCAGTTTTCTGCGTCGATAATACATGAAAAAGTCGTAATTCTTTTAATTTTCTTCATCTCGTCACTTTTGTTTGAAAACAGATAAAACATTGGTGAATACAAAAATAGAACAAAAGTTCCGAAAAATTAGCATCAGAAAATAATCGAAAATATAATTGAATTTAATTGCAAATAATTCATTCGTACAGAAGAACATTTCGTGTCGGTATCGGCGTAAACTCCTGAAGCGAGTACACGATTGGGAAATCCTCTGCACATTCGTTCACACAACACGTAGACGCGATAGTGGTTCTGCAACAGATACGAGTAAACTTGTCGGTATCCGTGTAGAACTGTTCGTTATAAATTTCATTGGAGTAAACACTTCTTGATTTGTCGCACGATATTAAGGTTGTTATTTATGTTTATAAAACATTTTTCGTTCAGAGAGCGAAAATAATATGTTAACATTGAACTCGAATAAACTCGCGGTAACATTTCTTTGTTTGAAATGCATAGTCTAATTATTTTGTGTTTGCTTTTGTTGGAGTTTTTCAGTGGATATCTTATTTAAATTGAATGTTTAATTGATGTGGATATGGAACTGCACATAACACATGAACGATCTGCCTAAATAAGCGTTAACCCAACTCACGAGCTTACCCGAGACCATCCGTCATTTCCGGTTACCGAATACTACTTTGATCATTTACGTTTGGTGTTATTTTTATCAGCCTTTAGTATGCAATGACCAAATTTGTGAATTCTGTTGAAAAAATAGTGTTCTCTTTACTTTGACTGTTCATATATAGAATGTATTTTCTTTGCGCGACCGGACTCTTCTATTGTTTGAGATTGAAGTTACAAATATATTAAACACGAAATCCACGAGAAAACAAAAAACACAATTGTTATGGTTAACAGTAGAAAACATACAGTGCATATTTATTTTCCGATTTTTATCATATTGCGCGCATTGAACGAATCAAAGAAGGTTTTAATACAATCATAAATTTCTCTCCATGTAAGAAAACATGAACATCAGAAAAATTGTCAGTAGAAACATTGTCAGTAGAAACATTGTCAGTAGAAAAATGGTCAGTAGAAACATTTTCAGTAGAAACATTGTCAGTAGAAACATGAACATCAGAAGCATTGTCAGTAGAAAAATTGTCAGTAGAAACATTGTCAGTAGAAACATTGTCAGTAGAAACATTTTTAGTAGAGACATGGTCAGTAGAAACATTGTCGTAACCACTCGCTTGTCTTTTCATTCAAGACGGGATTTCAAATAGATTCGGTGGAGACGAATGACGAATATGTGGTTTTTACAATCTGACTGCATACTTGAGACAATACAACTATATACTTTTTATTTTATGTATTAACATCAAAGAAACACCATTGCTACTAAGGCGTTACAATAACACAACAATACTAAGGATATAAATATAGCAAACAATTTGACTCCAGAAACGAATAATCGCGTTTGCTTAGTCTAGGCGACAAAACTACAATGGAATAATTCTAAGCTTAATTTCAGGCAAAATGCTTTCGTGCAAATGGTGACATCAGTGTCTCAGAAACCTAGGTAGAACAAATGGCAAAAACAATTGTAAATCAATTGTCTGAATGTCATGCTTCTTCAGAACGTTGCTCAAACATATATAAAGTAGAACGATCGGCATATATTAACGTGTACGTGAAACAACAATCCTGTTTTATTTTTTTATTGAACATAATTATATAAGTTTATTGAAAATAGAAGTAAGCAAAGTATTGACAAGCTCATAAAAATGCAAACAAATGCAACTCATTTATGGAAATAATAGATCAATTATTGTTGTAGGCCATAGTGTATACATGGAGACATGCGATGTTAAATATGGCGTAATTAAAACTTAACGTGTATATATCGTTTGCATATTCACTGTGCATGCACATTTTTGACGCAGGTAATTTGTTCCAGTCTTAAAAAAATCATGCAAACTATTAAAAAGCAAAATTGAATGTACATCCCGTTAGATAAATTATAACTTACATTTTTTGCTATAAATACTTTTATAATTCAATTGGGTTTGTAATATAAATTTACTTAACTGCGAGCTATCTTTATGTTTGCTACTTGATAAATAAAAGTGTCTAGTTATGTTAAAACGTATAACTGGACATACCTTTACACATGACTACAAATAAACAAAAGTTGAGCATTAATCAAGTACCTAATAAACAAACAAGTACACGAAGTATCACATCAGACGAAATGCATGGATTGTAACATAATTGCATAAACAATAGGCCTGTAATAAACAAAACGAAAACAATGAAAACATGTACACAATATGACTTTTGGATTGAAGGTGTGTTAGAAACACACGTTAGTTTCTTGCTTAACATTCGAATATAACACAGCAAGCCAGAAATAAACTGCAAAATTGTTTTCATCTCATGATAAATTATGTGCAGAATATTAGGGGAATAAGCCATATTACCCAAGGGACATAATCTAAATAAATCGTGTGAAAGTTCCATCACTCTCTAAGAAGGACTAATTATAACAACAACGCCTGGGGCCAAACTGGGATATAGTCCTCGAAATAGTAATTGGACTGTATGATTTCATATATGACAGTTTCATAGGAATCATGTGTTGAAAACGGAATTTCGTTTAACTAGACATGTATACGAGGCTGTATAAACTGTAAAGCGGCAAATAGCAATATTTATACACTTCAGAAATTAATATGTTATTCAATCAAAATATGTGTTTAAGATTGGTGATGTACCATTGAACTATGTTACACAGTACAAGTACCTGGGACTAGTTTTAACCCAGGCCCAAACAAAAATTAGGTCCGTTTCCGGTGTCCTTGGGAAAAAAAACAGGGTCGGTAGGTAGGGATTTTTTTTTTNCTATTTTTTTTTGGCGACCCCAATAAAAAGTTGAGGTTCGGCGCCGATTCTGGAGACACGGTCGGGCGACCGGAAACGGACCTATTTTTTTATTTGGCCCCAGCATCTAGACTTTTCAATAACTGCTAAAACTGTATCACAATCAGCTCATAGAGCCTAAGGAATGCTTATTGCAAAAACGAAAGCATTTGGAGGTTTCCCTAATGAGGCTTTCACAAAATTGTATGAGGCTACTGTTTTACCTGTTATTACATATGCTTCGGCAATTTGGGGTCAAGATAACTATTCATGTATAAATGCAGTGCAAAATAGAGCTGCTCTGTACTTTTTGAATGTTGGAAAATACACTCCAAACGCAGCCGTTTCGGGTGATATTGGTTGGAAACCAGTTTCTTATTCTTTATGGAAAACTGTATTTTCTAGTTGGTGTAGATATATACTTTAATGGATACCAATAGACTAAACAAGCAAATTTTCAAATGGGCTTATAGATTGTCAAACACTAGATGCAAACATTGGAATTTTAAGATTTATCATAAGTTCAGACAGTATAATTAAGACAGATTTTGTAATATTGATACCAATTATGCAAAAGAATTTGTACTTAGAAATATGCTGCCAAAAATGTTTGAAGACTATGTTGAAAACTGGAAAAGTGATGTAAATCGAAATTCTTCTCAAACTGGCACAGGTGGTAATAAACTCCGCACATACAAAACTTTTAAAACTAATTTTGAAACAGAATAGTGTGTTAGAATTGTTTATAATAGATCTTATAGAGGTGCCCTTGCAAAATTAAGAAGTGGAACAGCACCAATAGGTATTGAACTTGGAAGATATAATGGTTTACAATTAGAGCAAAGACATTGTTTCCACTGTAAGAATACTGTTGAGGATGAGGTTCATGTATTATTACTCTGTCCTCTTTATAACGCATTAAGAGTAGAACTTCTGCAATCTGTAACTAGAATTAATAATGATTTGATAATGTATCTGATGTTGGTTAAGTGGGATTTATATTTTCTAATGCAGACATAGCAATATTGTGTGCCCAAACCTGCTATAATGTCTTAAATCAAAGAAAATTAACTCTTAGTCAATGATAACTATTGACCAATTGTTAGTTTTGTATATAACTTGTAGTTTTGTATTTTTTAACAGCTATGCCTAGTAAGTTTTGTATATAGCTTGTAGTATTATATCTTTTAGCATCTATGCTTAGTGTTTTAGTGTAAATGCTTAATTGTTTTACTGATGTACTTGTTTTAGCTCTTGCGTAAAGTTACCTTGTTGATCAAATTTTGTTATGATCTGATCAAACACTTTTCATTATTTCACACCCATTTTGAGAATGTAAGGAATTAGCCTTATTATTCAAATTCAGTGTTAAAATAACTCATTTTAAGGCAGCTTTTAGCAACACGATTAACAAGGATACTTAAGATTTTACCTGTATGATTTGTATATAAAGTGAAACCTATGGATCACTATGCATTAGTGAGATTAATGAGTATGTCATGTTTTTTTTAAGTCTCTTGTAAATCTTTTAGATTGGCAATGTACTGTATTTTAATTTGTGATATACATGTAATGTTATACTGTGAACATTGATGAGACTATAATAAAAAATATATATCTTTGATTCCTTAAAGTGCATTTTGAAACATTATTTTAGGTAACCATTTTCCAGCATGCATTTGCATTATAACTATATAAAGCGATCTACTAACATTCATTTGTTAATATTTGCTTGATATTAATTTGGAATAATGTTAACAGTTTGATATATAATAAATGCTGAAATGCAGAATTGTTGCAAGCTGAAAAATGTTTTTGTTTGTAATGTCAAATATTCAACTTTGTCCGAGTACTCAAATTGCGATAGAAAAGTATGTACCAATTAACATATGCATTGACTAATTGAAACTGTCTTCAATGATTGTTTGGATAAAAACAATTGTAAACAGGATACAAAATAAACCGTGTAAATCTCATATCCAAATTTTAATTGTTTGCTTTATGTGCATGCACTGCATGAAAGAAACAACATAATAGGCAGTTTGAATGCTACAAGTGACTGTACATATACAGCAACTTTATCGATGAGACACTTTGGAATATAATTTCATATATGTCATGCCTAGTAACCCGTACAGCATTTAATTGAACTTCGGTAATTTGAAACATACTTTGTTCGTAAATAAGATAAGGTAAGTTGGCGATAATTGACTTTTATAAGAGACACCAGTTTAATTATGAACAAGCTATAAATATTCCTAATAATTTACAATAGGTATGTACACAAACAAAGAACAAAGCACTGAACTGCTTGTTTTCAAATTCAAAGCCGCATTTTACGGCGAACTTACCATATGACCCAAGGGACATAATCCGAGATTACTCGTGTTCTAGTTGCCATCATTTCCCAGAGGAGTAAACATTGTATATAACCCCTATGGAAAGCTTGGATGAGGATTTGTAAAGGTATATTACAGCGTACGTATTATATTCTCTGAGACAGATTTCATTTACGATAAATTTTAATTTCGTTTCATTTTGCCATTTTAAATCAACATAAGCAATAGTCAACTTTTGAAAGTTAATGTTGAAAAAATGCACTTTTATTCCGATCTTCAGAATATGTAAACAGTTTGCATGTTGATTTGTTCAACTATTATATACTATTACTAATAAGCTACTTAATTAACGCACTTGTAATGTAATTTGCAAATATGACGAATGGTTGCAAGATGATGCATAATAAGGTGTTTACATCTGTGTGTGCTATAACTATAGCAAAACAAATTGACAATTGTTTCATAAATTTAAGCACCTAACCAGTGTTGACATTCATCAAAACCGTTAATAAAAACTCATGCCGAGTCCAAAACACGATATTCAGGTTTGCAGACAATACATAAAACACGACTAAGTTATAAACACACTGCTTCATACAATGGACACGTAGTAAATGTTTCATGCTCTGCATCGAAATGATGCCTCAATTATTTTAATGTGGCAACTTGTGGGCATTGATCTGAAATAAAAGTAGGCGTAAGCTTTCCTGTCATGAGAAAGTGTGTGGTTTATTATTTGCCAAAACATTTGACGCATAAAGACATGTCTTACTAAATTGGTTTATATTGTTGGTTGTGTACCAATTATGGAAAAATAATAAGAATTGTGAATATCAGTGTTAAAAGTTTCTAGAGTTAAAATGATACCGTACATATTTTAACGACGCAAACATACGCAACGTAATTATTCGTTTAAGTGGCATTATAAATAGTAAACGAATGTTGCGTGTGTGACATTACTAAATAAAGCAAGAGAAAACAATGATGTGCAGTGAATCATTTCACACCATCAATAGGGAATGTGTTCATGCACAAACATCCTTCAAGGAACAATACTTCAACTCTTTAATACCGATGTTATTATTTCAAATGACCGTCGTGAATCGTAATTTCAGTGACTGGAATAAAACTGATTCCGAGACCGCGGTTTTATGCTTTTCTATTGTTTATTACTTTCATTGTCTCTGTTATATTTATTTTATAAAGGTACGTGAATAAAACGCTTTTACTACAATGATTGTGAAGCGCGTTTGGTTTAAACACAAATTATTGAGTTATTTGAAAAATCATTCAAACACTACAAGCGTTAATAATTATTTCATCAAAATGTATCAAACAGGTAGACATTGTTGTATTGCTTAACATAAAGAATGCAAACAACAATTATACAGAATAAAGAAATTGAGAAAAAAAACAACTCGAGGCTTTTGCTACGTTTTTGGTCAGTTGAAGTGCCTCGGATTTGGTGTAGCGCGTTTGAAATATATTAAGAATATAGTGACTGAATCAACGCAAACGCAAACGCATAATATGATTAAGACGAATTATATAAACCACATTTTAGTACATGCATTTCATTTATTCAGACAAAACGTAATCATCCCTCTATGCCGACATTATTCAAATACTAATAACGAAAACATAAGGACACATATAGCAAAACAGAATCCATCCAAACACCAGTCAAATGAGTATATTAAAACCGATACAATAACCATACACCGACCAAATAACCATACTTATACCGATACAATAACCATACTTATACCGATACAATAACCATACTTATACCGATACAATAACCATACACACACCGACCAAATGACCATACTTATACCGATACAATAACTATACTTATACCGAAAAAAATAATCATACTACTATCTGTGATAATAACCATACTCACAACGAAATCATAACCACACTAGAATTTTCATCATAACTATGATAACACTTACACACTAACCATACTATACCTATCCATATTAATATAAACCGCATTGTGTTATTCTGGGATGACACTTTACGCACAAGCATTTTGCCCAGTTTTCTCAGAACACGACACATAAGTCGTTAAGTGTATGAGTTCACAAACACTTAAACATACTTGCAAAACGAATAACATATATTCGACGTGTATATTTTATACACACATTACGTATATACAACTTCATACTGCTGATTGTAATTGATGCTCATTTAAAATACGCATCTTGCATTACTAAATGTGATTGGAAAATTACATATTTGTATGAAAGGGTGAAACGCAATATGCAATATGACCTTTGGATTCAGAGTTTATTAGAAACTTACGTTAGTTTCTTGATCAACNGTTAAACTTATTTTGTTTAAATAAAAAGGTCTACTGAAAAAAAGTGGGATAAATAAAATAATTGGTAAGTGTTGATTATAGATCAGGTTTATCATGTTCGGCACGAAAACGAAAAAGCACTCGCCAAGGCTCGTGCCTTTTTTTTCTAAGCCTCGCATGATAAACCTGATCTATAATCAACACTAACCTATTATTCTCTATGTGTGTAATTTGTTTTAAATTGGAGACACAATTCCAACCTTGTCTGTTAACTTACAATTACATTCAAATGATAAGACTGGAAGCTCGGATCGATGTAACCACTCTAGGGTGAACTGAAACTTTGAAACAGTCTGAATCAATATTCATCTTACCAAAGCAAAATAAAAACAATAGCTTTAATCCACAGAATTACATGGGTTTATTCAATTTATTCTCCTGTAACTTGTTATGCTTGTTTGTTTCCAATTATTTTGTGCGTACGTATTCAGGCCGTGGAAGTAAACTTGTATTTATAAGAAACCATTTGAAAAATAAATACAAACATTAGCGCTCAAGTTAAGCAATCTCTAATTCATCGCTATTTTTTGTGTTGGTCATTGACATATTTTCGGAATCTCTATAATAAATTGGTATGTTTTGTATTACTTTATTTATATTGCCTTCTTACCAAGTGCAATCAGTCTCGTGTGGAATATGCCAAATAATTACTTAAATACGTCTTGACAATATCTCGCGACTTATATATCAATTAGCAATAAATAAACGAATTATGTTCAGAGTTGATAAATATAGTTATGTAGTATGCAAAAATAAAATGAGCAACACATTGATCAAAATTAAGAAGAGTGAAACTTCAGGAGATACATCTTATCATAGCACGCATTCATTAATTTGTTGTTATGTGATCAATTGCCAAGCAATCTTACACAGCGCAAACAACACACACAGAAAATAATGAATACAACTGGTCCACGGTTAATGCAAAGAAAAACAAGACAATACAAATCAAGGACAATACGTATGTGTATAATTTTGTGAGTGGCATGAATTGGATTCCAATGTACAACGAGCACAGATAAAATATTGGGAAGGTACACGGTCATATATAGACAAAAGAAACAATATACAAAATGGATGTTATAATTACAATTGTCTTACTGTTGACTAAATAGCTTAATATTAAGTGCGATGTTAAATATGTCGTAATGAGAACTTAAATTGGATTGATCGTTTTCATATTAAGTTTGCACATACATTTTATTGACGCATCTCATTTGTTCGAGTCTAATAAAATCAACTGCCAACTGTCAACCGCGAAATTAAACATAAGATAAATTATCGCGTGCATAAAATTGAATGTGGTTGCACACAAACTGACACTTAAACAACCAAACACAAATGATGATCGAAACAATATAAGCAAGAGTGTATATTGTGCTATACCTGTTGTTATGCTTCATTGTTGTTTTTGTATGAACTTCGAACTATCTTTACGTTTGCTACTTGATTAATAAACGTTGCTGGTTGTTTTCTTACTTTAAATGGACCTTTTTTACACATGGCTTCAGTTGAATGCATTAATTGTAACATAATTGCAATTAAAACAGACCTGCAATAAGCAAAACGAACATAATTAAAAAAAACATATGCAATATGACCTTTGGATTGAGAGTTTATTAGAAACTTACGTTAGTTTCTTGATCAACATTCGGATATCATACTTTGGCCAATGTTTTTATCGCGTCAGCAAACCAGAAATTGACAGCAAAATTGTTATCAACATATAGTACATTCAGTGCAGAATATTAAGGGGAATAAGCTATATTACCCAAGTACAAATTCTAAATAAATCGTGTTGAAAGTTTTGTCATTCGCAGAAAAGAGCTAATTATAACGAAAACGCCTGTGGCCCAACTGGGATTCAATGCTCGGAATAGTTATTGGCCTGTGTGATATCATATATGACAGTTTCATAGGAATCGTTTGTTGAAAACGGAATTTCGTTTAACTAGACAATTATACGAGGCTGTATCAACGGTAAAACAGCAAATAGCAATATCTTATTTACGATTTTTACTTTATCGATCATTCAATATATCATGCGTATGTATTAATGGTTGCTTAATATTAATGTGAAATAATAATAATAGTTCGATATATCATACATGCTCATATGAAGAATTGGTCTAGCTAAAACATATATTTTTTGTCTAATTGCTAATAGTAAAATTTGTCCGAATACTCAAATTGTGGTAAAACATAAGGTATCGATTTACACATTCTTGGTTTAATTGAAACTGCCCCAAACGAGTGTTTGGATTTAATAAATACTGTTAAGGAATACAAAATAAACCATAGATATCCCATATCAAAACATTTACTTTATTTGCATGCACTTCATGAAAGAAACAGAATACGAAGTTTGATGTTGATTGTTCTTGTATTTTTGAAATACTTATAATGAGTCTTTATTGATTCATTCATCAAAGTTGAATTTTTAAGCGTACGGTTTATTTGCATGCACTGCATAACTCGAAAAACAGAATACGCAGTCTGAAAATTAAATGTTGACGAACTGATAATGGTTTTTACGTGGTTTATATAATTAAGTATTGGACAAAAAACACCAACCAACCAAACGCACATGCTTTGCTATTACGAGACCATCCGCTATTGGCAGTCAATCAGCATTGTTTCGTTGAATATAACCTTATTTTTTATTTCAATTTTATGAAATTACAAGGTGAACAGACATACTAGGCGCCCTGTAATTTCATAAAATTGACGCCAAAGTGACGGATGTATTTGTACATGTACATCGACTATATCGATGAGATACTTTGGAACATAATTTCATATATTATGCATGCCTAATAACCGTTTGAGCATTTTATTGCATTTCGGTATGCCCTTACCTCGTGGATCATTTGAAACAAAGTGTGTTTGTCAATAAGATAAGGTGAGTAATTTGGCGTCAATTGATATACTTTTATAAGAGAGAGCAGTTGTATCATGAACAAGGTTATAATTTGAAAAATATATGCTTAAACATTTAAATCAGGTCTGAACACACAAAAAAAAAGAAAAGAAAAAAGCACTGAACTGCTAGTTTTCAAATTCAAAGTCGAATTTCGTGAACTTTTGTAAGATATTCTGAGATAAATCGGGTTCCAATTGCCATCATTTTCCCAGAGGTATAGGCTATAAAAATAAAGTCCATGGGTTAGCTGGGATGAGGATTTGTAAAAGGGTATTGAACTGTATGTCAGCGTATGTAACACATTGTTCGAGGCATATTTCATTTATGATAAATTTAAATTTCGTTTCATTTTGACTTTTTAAACAGCGGTGAAATCAACATAAGCAATGCTCAAATTTTGAACGTTAATTTTTAAAAATTGCTTTCTCTGTCTTCATAATATGTAAGCAGTTTGCCTGTTGAGTAACTATTATAGACTATACAATAAGCTACGTAATAAATGCACATGCTATAGTATGTGTACATATGACGAATGACTGCAAGATGATGCATTATACTTTCTTGTTAACATCTATGTGAGCTAGCATTATCGAAATACAAATTGACATATTTTTTTATATATATATTTTAGCACTTAACCAGTGTTGAAATTAATAAAAAAGCGAAACTCTAAATAAAAACTCATGAACAGTCCAAAACACGATATTCAGGTTTGCAGACATGACAAAAAGAGAACGCCTCTACTAAATTACATTGCCGAACAGAATCCTTCATACAACAGACACGTAGTCAATGCTGCATGCTCTGCGTCAAGAGGATGCCTCAATTATTACAATGTGACATTTTCCGAGCATTGGTCTGAAATTTAGTGTTACCTTTCCTGTTATGAAAACGTGTGTTGTTTATCATTTGACAAACATATGACGCCCAAAGACATGCCTTATGACAGTGATTCATATTGTTGGTTGTTGTACCAATTATGGAAAATAATAAGAATTGTGCATCTCAGTGTAAAAACTTTCTAGATTTATAATGATACAAATGTTAAAGGAAGGTTGCGTGTGTGGCATTAATAAATACTGCTAGGATTAAACCTATGTGCAGTGAATCACCTCACACCATCAATCGGAAAAATGGTTAGGTACAAAAATCCCCCGTGGAGTGATACTTCCGCTCCTTATTTACAACTATCGTGAATCGTAATGTCAGTGACTAGAATAATAAGACTGATTCCAAGACCGTGGTGTTATACGTAGCCCGCTTGGTGTAAACAATATGTATTTAGTTATTCGTGTAAACACATGTAAGCAATACAATCAAACGTTATCCTTTTGAAAAATTATGGAAAGCAGATAGACATTGCCATGTAGCTAAACATAAAGAATGCAAAGAACAATTGGACAGAATTGAGAAAAAAAGCTCGAGACTTTTGCTATGTCTCTTCTGTCAGTTTAAAGTGCGTTTAACACTTTATATAAGGACTTTTTAAACGTGCAATTCAATGACACTCATGTAATTAAATAAGTTACATAGGTACATAATAGCTGAATCAACGCAAACGCATTATATAATTAAGACGATTTTCGTACACCACACTGAAGTACATGCATGGAATTGTTTCAGATAAAACTTAAACCTCACTCCATGACGACAATATACAAATACTCAGACCGAACGAATAAACACACTTATAGTAACCAAACAACCACACAAGCACCGAAACAACGAACATACTCAGACCGAACAAATAAACACACTTAAAGTAACCAAACAACCACACAAGCACCGAAACAACGAACATACTTAGACCGATCAAATAAACATACACACCGACAAAATGACCCTAGTAATACCGATATAATAAATATACAAATATCGACAACATAGCCACACTGGAACCTTCATATTAACCATTCTTAGACCAACAATCCTACCATACTATACCTATATAATAACCATACGAAAATACAAGTATTGAAAATGTTTGAATCTATTCATATTAGTTTGAACGAGCATGGCATTTATGATTCAATAGTATTATGTGTACACATCTCATAATGTGTAAATACTTTCTGGATCTGTTCAAATTAGTTTTGTTCACATTTATATAATATTGAGACAAACTACAATACCTGGTTATTCGCGTCCTGATCACATTACAAAAACTGGCATAGATTTAATTCTTTGTACAAAGAATTGCCGAAGCAAATTTGTCCAACACAGGACAAGATATACAGCATGTCCATTGGTTGCTAAGGAGGCAAGAAGAGTGTTAATGGTGATATTATAGGTCAATTCTAATTCGACACTAGCATAACTTTAAGTGTACATATAAGTATTACAGACGGTTAAGCCCCATTGTGTTTTGAAGATATGTTTTTGCCTCAATAATTCACCAACCCATCCTTTGAAATTAAATCTAAATGCCAAAACATCTACGATGCAAATTCGAGAAAACATATAATATGCAAGATTGCAGACAAGCTGGCTCCTAATTTCATTTCGGAATAAACATCTCAGAATTACCGAAAACAGATAGCAAGCCATTTCCATGTGTTGCTCTGCAACACGAGGGAAATATATAGATGTAGCAATTGGCGTATTGAAAACATTTGTTAAAAATCTAATTAGGCGACGCGCCTCATTATTTGAAAGGATCTATTATTAGTTGACAGAACATCATGTAAATATCTCTGGAACCTAATAGTCTTTGTATTTGTTATGTCCTATCGATGGATGTGATGCGATTAAAATGTGGACTGCTTCGCACGAACATAATAATGTTATTTATTTAAAGTATTTAATGCTTATACGATCTTAAACGCAATTGAATTATGGCTATATTATTGTAAGCGCATAAAGAAAAGTAAGTTCTTTAGTAAGTTCATTAAGCACAAATGGTTCATGCCGCGTACATAAAATACATGAAGGTGTGTGTGAGAAGGAAATTATTCGTTGAATTGCATGATATACTATATGAACGCCAAAAAGCAGGGTCTTGAAATGTGCAAATCTTGACAACCATTTCACACTTTAATACACGTATTAGAATGTCCTACAATAATTAGTAATGCAAGATGTGTATTTGAAATACGCATCACATCAAATCAGCGGTGTGAAGTTGAATTTACATAATGAACGTATACAATATACACGTCGGAAATATTCTATTCATTTGCATATATTTTAAGTGTTTTTTAGCTCATGCACTGAAAGACTTATGTTGACGTATGTTGGAAGCCAAAAGAACAACAACACATGCCGGTTCTTCACGTCATCTGGATGAAAAGATCATCGCAGTAGAAACATGTACATATGCTAGATATTTATAAACATTCACGGAATGTCAATGGAATTGAATGTGTCACTAATCGGTAATGTGTATCTCAGTTGGATCCTTTAATGGCATCAGTAAAGCTGCTTATGACAACTTGTCGAAAGTAATTTCTTGTACCAAGACAACTAAATGTTAGCAGCCATTAATGGCTTAGAAAGCAGAAGGTGTTATTTATTTCTGAAAAACATGTTCGAGGGATTGTCCTTTTTCACGTTATTCATATAAATACTTACTTATTGTACACGTGATTAATTAATCTCACGCTCATTAACATCAATTATTCTTTTTGTCAAAATGTCTGACTAAACTCGTTATTCTATTAGATAAAATTGTTTGCCACTAGAATCGTGCAAATTGTGTATATAGTGAGAATGCAAATTAACATCAATTGTTCAACGTATACGATATTATAATATTATTTATTTTATTATAACCGATAAGGATAACCCGTGTTGCGATAGAACGATATACTTGTTCATACAGACTTAAATTAACTGCATATTACTCCAATTGTCACGTGTTCCCATGATGCAAAAACCGACATTGACGTTAACAGAAAATATGAACCAAAATCGGAAGTCTCCCAATCATCTGTTAGACTTGTTTGCCGGGAGAAACAAGAAACAAAATGAGAAATGAAATTGCGGTATTGCTTTGATTGCTCATTAGAAAATAATGGAATATGTTCTTCGTGAAATAGTATTAAACAGTTCATGTGAATCAAATAGTCATTTAACAGTTTAAATTCAATTTAAATCAATTACATATCAATACAAATACAAAGCTTCATACAATTCATTGGCCAATTAATTTCTAAATTTGATATCAAATGGTCATAGATCCTTGTAGCTGGAGCTAATTGTGTTGAATATGTTAAAAAATTCGAGAACAAATTCCAAAATTGTCTGTTAACTTACAATTACATGTTAATTATAATACTGGAAGCTCGGGTCGATGTAAACACTGTAGGGTGAATTGAAAATGGCTTTGAAACAGTCTGGTTCCAATATTTATCATGCCAAAGCCAAAAGGAAACCAAAGCTGTAATCCACAGAATTACTTTCGTTTATTCATTTTTTCCTGTAACGTTTTATGTTTCTTTTTCTCAATATGGGGTCTGTACGTATTTAGGTCGTGAGGTTTATTTGTATTTATTAGAAACCACGTGAAACAATAAATAAAAAAAATAGTGCTCAAGTTACGCGATATTTAATTCATCACTATATTGTTGGATTTGTTGGTCCGTTTTAGACATATTTTCCGACTGTATTTTATACATTATTGGTATGTTTTGTATTTATTAATTTATTTCTCAGTGTAACCAATCTCTGAGAAGAATATGCCTGACACTTTCTTAGGTAAATAATTCCATGGTGACGCTTTTTTAAAACAACATTAAGTCTGTATACACGCTTTGACAATATATCCCGACTTGGTGTTCAATTAGAAATAAATCAATACTACAGTATTATGTTCAGCGTTGATAAATTATTATTTATAACCATTTAGTTATGTATGCTACACAAATAAAATGAGCAACATATTACATAGGAGAGAAATCTTATCATAGCACGCATTCATGCGACAAATTGCCAGGCAATGCGACAGAGAGCCAAAACAAACACATACAAGAATGAATAAAAAGAAAAAAAACATGCACATCAAAGACAAGACGTCTGTTTATGTTGTTGTGAGTGGCAAATGAAGGAATTGGATTCCGATGCACAACGTGCAAAGAATAAAAAGAGTAATGGCAAACGGTCATATACACCCACAAGAAACACTAAACAAAATGGATGTAATTATTGCAATTGACTTACTCTTGACTAATCTATTAAAATATAAATAAATGACATCTATATTCGATCAAGGAACGAATACACTAGGATGACATTGATTACAAATGGAAACCGAGAGATAAATGGGTATAGCAAGAATCACATAGCATTATATTTATTTACGAAGAACACTTCGGTATGTAAAGAGCCAAAATCAATGTAAATGTTATTTGCTCAATTGAAACTGGGATTTGGATTGGTCGGAAATCAAATCTTACTGACAAGGCAATTGTATCTATAACTTTTAATCACGGTAGATAGACCTAGTTATAATAAATTGCAAGATGTCAAATACTTTCGAGTTCGTCTGGATATAACTATATACAATAGTTCTAACTATAATATTAACAGTTGCAATGTTGTGGTTTTTTCGAATTATAAAACAATTACAGATATAACCTTTTTTTCCGAGAAATAAATACATAATATAATACAATAAATGAAATGCAATTAAGCAATCCCTGCTTGATATTTAACACGATCATTGGGACGGTAACTTTTATGACGTCGTGAACATTCGTATCACAGATGATAATACTGTGGTATTCGTATTATCCTTTGCCTACTAAAACTTGACTGTGTAAGTTACAGTAAACATATGATTCCGGTGTTACGGGAGTATTTAGACAAACTTAGGAAATCCATAACTGCATGGAGCATTGAACTGATTATATGAACCTTTATCGAACGCAACCATGAAGATGAGCGTCTTTCGTTGCTAATGCCTGTACGATGTTTGTCTTCGTAGTGAACTTAAAGTTGGTTCACGTTAACAAAACTTGTGGGCATATTCTCTACCAATTAGAACAAGGCATTGATGTTCGGAAACTAATTCTTACAACTTTGCTTCGATCTTCATGCAACCATATTTAATACTTAAGAGGTTCCAAATCTCACGCTGTTTTAATATATCAGCACAGAGCAGTTGCAATATTATACTGAATCGCATCTTAAAACACTTAAAACGTTTCGTTAAACAATAACAGATGCATCGTGCAATCATTGATTTGTAAATTGTATTGAAACTTTGCAACTGCCAGTGTGTATTTACAAATACGAAAGATTAAAAAAAAATACAACAAAATACACTTGCAAAGTACGATGCAACCATAGTTGACACGGTACACAGCTTATATGTCATACGCACTTGCAAAAAGGTTAAACGATACAATGTATGCAACTGACGAAAAATATATAATATTGTATGCAAAAGTGTGCCTAAGGTTGCCATTTAGTCATTGCTAATAAAGCAACTTGCATTATTCTAGTATATTTTTGTTCAGCGAATGATAGTTTTATTTATCCGAAGTTGCTCCAAGGTCCCGCCTCAGCGTGGCTAAGACGCTTTAGTGTTAGACATCAACACGCATGATTGCACTCTTTTCAAATAATGCGGCTGGTGAAGAACATATTGCATTGCAGTCCTAATGGCGCGTCAACAGCCTGGGTGTTTAAATGTATTTATTGTGTGTTTAGATCGTCAGCTTACCGTTTTTTAAATTACTTTCGCACTGAAAGTAATAACGATTTCAACCTAAATTATTATTGAAAAGGTAAATGTTCAATATATGTTAGTGTATGTATACGCTAAGAACGCAAAACGGAATTATTAAATGTATTATGACAAATTCAACGGAATGTACGTATATGATGCATATGACGGCATATATAGAAACTGTTCTCAAATTAAGGGTTCCATTGGGTGAGGTGTTATTTCTTAAAACAATAATATGCTGAGGAGTTACATATGAACAGTGTTTAGTCTCATGTTTTACACAAATTATTTGAAATGCAGTGTTTTTGAAACAAGAACATCAACAATTTAACTTGGGATAGAATGTTAACAATTAAACGAATGTAGTGTACTTTGTACGTTTTAACTGTTGTAAACTACAACTGTTGACGAATATTTGTACTATTTTACATATTGTATTTTGTTAAGGTTTCAGTTGCTGAAGGAGGTTAACCCGTCAATGTGTTTGTACAAGCATTTGTATGTATCTGACACAGCATTATTTATCTGTTCTACTGACAGTTGCATACACTTCCTGGTATGTCGAGGTCTGGGAAAAGAAGGAAGAAATGAGATAGATAATATGATTGGATGCCAATTTTCTGATTTAGCTGCTTTCAATCAGCTTCAGAGTAAGAAATTCATTCATCGGAATGGTATTATAAGACACATGACAAGTTTATAGCATGAATTCAGGCTTTTCAAGCGGACACTGAAGGTGGAATGTAAATAATCTGAATACTGGACATGCTCAGAATGGCAACACTGATTCCGGGAATGTTGTAGGAGCAAATGGACACATAGTAAAGTAATAATGATTATTAGTTTTATTGTCATTATACATATTTTATGAGGTTGCGTGTGTGTGATTAATAAAAACTGTAAGGGAACACAACTATGTGCACTGAATTGTCTTACACAATCCTTAGGGAATGAACTTATCCACAAAAGTCCCTCGATGAGTTATTATTCCATTCTTGATTTCCAATGACGATCGTGAATCGTTATTTTAGTGACTAGAATAACAATATAAAGAAGTGAAACTCCAGCTGCTGGAGCAAGACTAATTCCGACACAGTGTTTTTACAGTGTTTTGTTTTTCCTTGTATCTATGAGATGTATTTAATAAAGGTACGTTAATATAAAAGATTTGCTGCAATGAATTAGTAGCCCTTTTGGTTTAAACAATATGTATTTAGTTATTCGTGTAAACACATGTGAGCAATACAAACATACTTATATTTATACCTTTGACATTGCCATATTGCTTAACATACATAATGCACTGTACAATTTGACAAAATTTAGAAAACAAACGTACACCAAACATCTTACCATACTATACACTGTATCGACAATGTTCCCGCGCCAGCGACACAGGTAAACATGAGAGAAGCATCTCTCCAATACACTACATAACTAGTGGTTTACAACTGTTGAATGGGGTTTAGGGTTATTATTAACAATTGACCATGCTTATCAGCAACGGTAATAAATAATCACTTAACACCACATAATCAAACATGCATGAAGAATTTACCATCTGCAGGTCAAGAACCTTTTTATAGAATACAGTTTTCACACATACAATCAAGAGTTAAAAATGGCCACAAGTACAAAATCTTTAAATTGGACTAAAAAACTGAATTGAAACCATTTTTGATGTTAATCGGAGATTATAGTAATTAACCATTAACTTAAAATATGTGAACAACACTGTATCGCCTTTGTTTCCCTTCCTCATACTTAAATTGTCTGACACAAAACATGTATTCATATTCAAGGACACCAAAAGAAATATTATGTTAATATACAAACACCATATCAATACGAATATCATTCGTAAGTTAATTTACAAACACAACATTAGCATAGTTATAAACACAATATTCACTGGGTATGAGATGGATTATACACAAATACATTTAATAAAGGTGAAATTATGGATTATGTGAATAATAGACCCTTAACATGCAATTATTTAAACTAAATATCGTGTATACTTATGCTTATAATTGAAAAATAATCCTTGAAATAAGTAAGGTAGGAGTTGTGAAATGAATCATTTATTAACTTAATTACAATTACGTATGGGGAAAATACAAATTGACGGATATTTTATCATAAAACATTGGCAATCAGTACAGGAGATTAAGACAAAAAATCTCTGTTTTAACGTTTCATGAGGGTTCATTTGGTTAAAATCCCTGAGAGGTAAAGAGTACTTATATACTGAAGAGTATTCAACATATCAATAAATATTGCAATCTATGCAGAATGGAAACATGACCGTACAGGTAAAACAACACTGATTTATTACAAACCCAGGGGATGTGTTTACAATTACACTTTTAAAGTTCATTATACATTTTAAATTAAGGAATAATTGTTTTCCAAATGGTTTCAAACAATTGGTTTATCAATCAAATAATAACAGTTGTCCTTGGGCAAAATAATGTGTTGCTAAAGCACAAACAGTATGTTATTATTTAACACATAAGTTTACGCAAATAAATATCACATCCACTTTGGAAGAAATCGATATTTAGTTTAATAATAAATGGTAACATCATATAACATAAATATAAAATTAAATGAATAGTATGACATAATAAATCACAATATAAACAACATGAAACTCAAAACTTCCCAGCTTTATAAGAAACACTACAATAGTGTTTAATACATGTACAGAGGAATGTATACAAGTCAGTGATAAACTGATATGACCAGCTGGCTGAGAAAATCTCTGTTTACCTGTTTCCATTCACTGGCGTTATCTTTTCGATACAGTGTTTACCGTTATGATCACCAAACCAAAACATAACCATACTAATATCGAAAACATAACCTTAGTAAGACCGACAACATTATCATACTAACACCGACCGCATAAACATACTAAAACCGACGTCATAAAGATACTAATACCGACAAAATAATGAGTCTAAGACCAGAACTAGCACATTAAAACAAACGTTTTACAAGTATTGAACATGTTTGAAACTATCCATATTAATCTGATCGCGCAAGGCGTGTGTTTCGATAGCATACTGTGCAGAAATATCACTATATGTAAAGATCTTGTTGATCTTTGCAAATTAGTATATTTCACATTTATATAATCTTGAGGTTAATTACAATAACTGGTTATTCGCGTCCAGATCTTATTATAATATGGCATGGACTTAATTCTTTGTAAAAAGATTTGCAGTAGGAAATGTGTCCAGTATAGGAAAAGAAAGACAGCATGTATATTTGTTGCGTATCAGGTACGAAGCATGTTGATGGTTTAATTATAAGTAATTGCAAATTCACCATTAGAAAATGTAATATTTATATAATAACTTTCAGTGAGTCTTTTATGCCTGTACTCGGGGTCAATCATTCGACAACCTATCCTTTAAAATTCCATCTTAATACCAAAACAACTACGATGTATTTTCGAGAAAAACACGGTCAAACATATTCAAGATTGCAGAAAAATCAGCAAACAAGATGGATCCTAATTTCAATTTGAAATAACATCTCAGAATTACCAAATACGGATAGCAAGCCATTTCCAAGTGTTGCTCTGCAACACTAGGGAACTATTTATTTGTAGCAATTGTCGTAGAGTCACCATTTGTTAAAAATCTAATTAGGCGACGCGCCTCATTATTAAGGAGGATTTTTAATTATTTGACAGAACATCAATTCAATATCACTGGAACCCGACAGTGTTCTAATTTTTTGACCTACATGTATCGATGGATGTGATGCGATTCAAATGTGGTCTGCTTTGCATAAACATGAAAATATAATTTATTTATGTGTACTCAACGGTTGTAAGATATAGGACGAACTTGAATTCTGGCTATATCATTTTAAGCGCATCAACAATAGTAAGTTATTTAGTAAGTTCATTAAGCACAAATAATTCATGCTGAATGCATAATATACATAAAGGTATGTTTGACAAAGGAATTATCAGTTGCATCGCAAGGTTTAATATATGAATGCCAAAAATCAAGGTCTTACAATGTACAAATTGCTACACGTATTTCACTCTTTAATACAAATAATCAAATTCCATATGATCATAAGTAATGCATATGAGCGTATTTGGAATTGCAACCCATAAACTAATCGGCGTTAAGTTGAATATACATAATGAATGTAAACAATATAAACGTCGGCTATATGTTATAAATTTTTCATATTGTTTAAGTGTTTTGAGCTCATGCACTTAACGACTTATGTTGGAAGCCAAAATACCAACAAAACATGCTAGTCCTTCACGTCACCTGCGTACGAACACATCATCGGATCAGAATTATTTATAGATGCTTAAAATGTATAAACATTCACGAAATGTCAATGGGATTCAATGTGTCAGTAATTGTTTATTTGCGACTCAGTTTGATCCTTTAATGGCGTCAGAAAAGCTGCTGTATCCTTGTATCAAGAAAACTAAAACTAACTAATTAATTACATCCTTTAATGAAGTAGAAAGCACGAAAGTGTTATTTTTATCTGGAACTCATTTTTGAGGGATTTACTTTTTTACACGTATTATTCATATAGATACTTACTTGTTGTACACGCGATTTATAAATCTCACGCTGAATAACATCACATTGCAAGTGATGAGGTTGTTAGTGTATGCCAATTATTATATTTGTCGATAGTTCTGACAAAGATAATCTATAAGATAAAATTGTTTGCCAATGAATTCGTGCAAAATGTGTACTTTGTGAGAATGCAAATTAACAGCAACAGTTGAGCGTATATGATATAATACTATAATTTATTGTATTATAAACGATAATGATAACACGTGTTGAAAAAGAACAAATTAAATGTCCATACAGCGTTGAATTAAGTATATCTTATTACAATTGTTACAATGGTTCCGTTGATGCAAAAACTAAAATTGACAGAAATCATGAACCAATATCGGAAAGTCGTCAATCATCTGTGAGACGTGTTTGCCGGGAGAAACAAGACATACAAAACATCCAACTGAGGTATTTTGTTGATTGCCCATTATAAAATAATGGAATATGTTCTTCGTGAACTAGTATTTAACAGTTCACGTGAATCAAATAGTCATTTAAAACTTTAAATGCAATTTACAATCAATTACTTATCAATTCCAATATTCAAAGCTGCATAAACTACATTGCCAACTAAATTTCTAAGATTCGATATAGACTCTTGAAGCTAAGAGTTGTTTGCACTTATCGTTTTATAATATCTACAATACGAGGCGGAAATAATTGTGTGTAATTTTTTTTAAATTGGTGACGAAATTCCAACCTTGTCTGTTAACTAACAATTACATGTAAATTATAATACTGGAAGCTCGGATCGATGTAACCACTCTTGGGTGAACAGAAACGTTGAAACAGTCTGAATCAATATTCATCTTACCAAAGCAAAATGAAAACAATAGCTGTAATCCACAGAATTACATGGGTTTATTCAATTTATTCTCCTGCATCTTGTGATGTTGGTATATAATTGCATTTACAACAGACCTGCAATTAGCAAAACGAACATAATTAAAAAACATATATACAATATGACCTTTGGATTAAGAGTTTATTAGAAACTTACGTTAGTTTCTTGTTCAACATTCGGATATCATACTTTGGCCAATATTTAGCAAACCAGAAATTAACTGCAAAATTGTTATCACCTTATAATAAATGCAGTTCAGAATATTAAGGGGAATAAGCGATATTACCCAAGGGACAAATTCAAAACAAATCGTGTTCAAATTTTCGCCACTCGCAGAGAAGGACTATAACAAAAACGCATGTGGCCTATAGTTCTCGAAAGAGATATTGGATTGTTTGATATCATATATGACAGTTTCATTGGAATCATTTGTTGAAAGCGGAATTTCGTTTAACTAGACAATTTTATCCCATCATCAGACGTGCATTGCTGAAATAAACCACTGTGGATTATATTTTCCTTTATTTCAGCAGTGCTGAAATATAGCTGTCACGCGCGGCGGACTACACAAGAAACAAATTAAATATAAAAACATGTAATATAAATAGAATATTGATGGGATAAATCGAATACTAGGTCGGTGCCGAATAAAGCGAAGTTCATTTTGCTCGGCCCGAAAATCTGAACCACTCGCCAAGGCTCGGGGTTCATATTTTATAAGCCTCGCAAAATAAACTTCGCTTTATTCGGCACCGACCTAGTATTCTCTATATACGAGGCTGTATCAACGTTAATACGGCCAAACGTAATATCTGATAAACGATTTGTGAAAGGGCCTTTTGAAACATTGCGTTAGGGTACGATTGTTCTGAATGTATTCGCATTTTTTACTTAGAAAATCATGCACTATATCATGCTTATGTGTTAATGGTTGCTTAATATTTATTTGAAATAATGTTGACAGTGTGATTTATCATAAATGCTTATATTGGTGTCGCTAAACAATAATATTTTGTATTTATATTTATAACTATGTAAATAGTTTACCTGTTGATATCAACAACTATTATATACTAGTAACAATACGCTACTTAATAATGCACATGTTATATTATCTGCAAATATAACGAATGGTTATAAAATGATGCTTACAAATTTCTTGTTTACATCTCTGTGTACTAGAAATGTAGACATAAAAAATAACAATATTTTCACACATTTTAAGCACTTAACCAGCGTGGACATTCAATACAAATTGAAACCCTTCAACAAAAGTCGTGGACAGTTCAAAACATGGTATTATGATTTGCAGAAATGAAAGAAAAAACGCCTGCTACTAAATATAATTTCCTAACAAAATGCTTTATACAACAAACACGTAGTAAATGTTTCATGCTGTGAATCGAAAGGAAGCCTCAATTATTATTATGTGGCAACTTCTGAGCATTGGTCTGAAATAGAATTAAGCCTATATTTTCCTGTCATGAAAAAATGTGTGGTTTATTTTTTGCCAAAATATTTGACGCACAAAGATCAGCTTACTAAATTGGTTTATATTGTTGGTTGCGTACCAATTATGGAAAATAATAAGAATTGTGAATCTCAGTGTTAAATGTTTCTAGAGTTAAAATGATACCGTACATATATTTCTATGACTTAAACATACGCAACGTATTATTCGTTTGTGTGACATTATAAATATTAAACGACGGTTGCGTTTGTGCCATTAATAAATAATGCAAGGGAAAACAATTATGTGCAGTGAATCATTTCACACCATCAATAGGGACTGTGTTCATGCACACAAATCCCTCGAGGAGCAATTCTTCCACTCTTCAATACCGATGTTATTATTTCAAATGACCGTCGTGGTTCGTTATTTCAGAGACTGGAATAGCACCGATTCCGAGACCGTGTTGTTAGATTGTTCTATTGTTTATTACGTTCATTGTCTCTATGAGTTGTATTTAATAAAGGTACGTTATTAAAATGCTGTTTCTACAATTATTGTGAAGCGCGTTTGGTTTAAACAATAATTATTTTGTTATTTGTAAAATCATTCAAGCACTACACACGTACATAATAATTTTTACAAAATATGTCAAACATGTAGACACTGCTATATTGCTTAACCTTAAGAATGCAAAGAAGAATTTTACAGAATTGAGAAATTGAGAAAAAACCTCAAGGCTTTTGCCATGTTTCTTCTGTCGTCAGTTTGAATTGCTTCGAATTTTGTTGTAGCGCGTTTAATATGGTAGATTTTATATAAGGACTTGTTAAACAAGCAAACCAATTACATTCATGCAATTAAATATATAAATTATAGCATGGCTGAATTAACGCAAACACATAATATGATTAAAACGTATTATATAACACACACTGTAGTACATGCATGTCATTTATTAGATAAAACGTAATCATCCCTCCATGACGACACTATACAAATACTTAGACCAAAAAAAAAACACATTTATAGATACACAATAACCATCCAAAAATCAACCAAATGAATATAGTATGACCAATAAAATAAACATACACACATCGACACAATAACCATACTAATATCGATAAAATAAATACACTTATACGTCAAAATAATTATAATACTATAACTGATAATACCCATACTAACAACGCCATCATAACCAAACTAGAACTATTCTCACACCAACAAACTAACCATACTCTACCTATATAATAACCATACTTACACCAAGCATATAACCATACTAATATCGACACAATAATCTTACTAAGACCGACAACATGACCCTATTAACAACGACCGCACAAAGATACTAATTCGACAAAATAACGACCCTAAGATCAAAGCTAGCACATGTATAATAACGCATTACAAGTATAGTCGGCATCGGTATTCTCGCGGTATCTCTATGTCTGCGGTATTTCAATTGCGCCCCCTAAGTGCTGTATGCAAAACAGCAAACAAGCTTGTTCCTAATTACATTTCGGAATGAACATCTCAGAATAACCGAATATGGATAGCAAGGCATTTCCAATTGTTACTCTGCAACACAATGGATCTATTTATTTGTAGCAATTGGCGTATTGAAAGCATTTCTTAAAAATCTAATAAGGCGACGCGCCTCATTATTTGGAAGGATCTATTATTATTGGACAGAACATCATTTCAATATCTGTGGAACCCGAAAGTCGTTCTATTTGTAATGCCCTATCGATGGATGTTATGTGATTTAAATGTGGGCGGCTTTGCACGGATATTATAATATGATTTATTAATTGTA
>VMBQ01006679.1:30036-46957 GCA_007657795.1 Dreissena rostriformis | reverse complement strand
TTGTAGCGTTATTCGATCTGAACAATGACGCTAACACATAGATAACAGTTTCTATTTTATTTTGCTCCATAAATTTATTTAAACACTTTCCAATGTCCATGTCCAAATCCAATAATTAATCCACAAGATACAAGCGAACCCCTAAACGGGGCCTCGCCCAAAACAGCAAGAAATCGTTTAAACTACATTCTAGCCTGTGTGCGTGATACTCTTTTGCTACCAACCAAGTGACACCTTATACAGCAGTTAAACAGACAGTAATATGTAATATCAGGAAAAGGCCACCTAAGCAATAGATAACATGGGGAAGATAGCTGGGTAAAGTAATACATAACTGGCCCACCAGTTGACAGTACATGGTGGAAGGCTTGGTAAATTAATACATAACTTGTAATAAAGCTGGCCACACCATGACATTTTTATGTTTATAAATAACTGACCCTCTAAAATGTTAATTAGATTTAGGCTACTACGTCACATACCTGAAATTGGTATTTAAATTGTACTGCGTAATATTTTACAAAACTATAATCTTCAAAAATAATAATCCTTTACAATAATTTCATAAGTATAATGGTATATATTCCATGAAGATAATTTATACATAATTTAATAATAACAGTACTGTTTTATAAACATAATTTATGCATGATTTATTATTTAGTATGTGTCTTTAGGATACTAGTTTCTACTTAGTTATACAATAATAATCATATTCTACATTACTAATTTCTAAATGCTTAAGTAATTGTTCTCAATGTTTACTAGATTAGGTTATTACGTCACACCAATGCGGAAGAGATATCTTTGAAAAACTCTAAAGCAATAACATTTGGGCAAATGTTCTGAACAAGTTTCATGATGGTTGGGCAATAAAGTGGCCTCTGGCGTGTTCACAAGCTTTTTCTTAAATTTGAACTAGTGACCTTGTTTTTGATGTGACATTTCCCAAGTTTTAAACTCGGCCGAGATATTATTACGACAAATGTTCTAAACAAATTTCAGAAGATTAAGCAATAAATGAGGCCTTTAGATTGTTTACAAGCTTTTTCCTATAATTTGTCCTATCGACCTAGTTTTTGATCCCACTTTACCCAGTTTCAAACTTGATCAATAATTAATTGGGTTAAATGTTACAACCAAGGTTATTAATGTTGGGCAATAAATGAGACCTCTACAGTGTTCAAAAGATTTTACTACAGCCATATAAGGAAAACTGTCCTGTCGAGGGAACGTAGCTATTTTTGAACTCAACTAAGATCATTATAATAAGTGTTCTGAGCAAGTTTTATTCAGATCGGGCAGAAAATGTGACTTTTAGAGTGTTTACACTGTTTCAATATAGCAATATAAGGAAAACGGCCCCGCTCCCTGGAGGTCATGGAGGTTTGACCCAGCCAAGATATGATTTGGACCAAATTTAATGCTCTGAGCAAGTTTCATGAAGATTGGGTAATTAAAAATGTGACCTTTAGAGTGTTCACAAGGTTTAACTATAGCTATATAAGACAAAGTGCCTTGCCCCATGGCGGCCATGTTTTTCAACAGATTGCAACAATTTTTTAACTCAATTGAGGTGTGATTTAAAAAAATGTTCCAAGAAAGTTTTGTGATGATACAACAAAACATGGGACTTCTAGAGTGTTCACAAGCTTTTTCTTTAATTTGATCTTCTAACCATGTTTTTGACCCCACCTGACTCAAACAAAATCCAGATATAATTTGGATTAGTTTTATGATTAAGTTTCATGAATATTGGGCAATAAATGTGACCTATTAAGTGTTCACAAGATAAATGAAAGATGGATGACAAACCACAGACAAAAGTTCATCACAAAAGCTCACCATGAGCACTTGTGCACAGGTGAGCTAGACAGGCAGACAACATATTGCCATGGGTACTTGTACGCAAGTACAAGACATTTAATTGCCAAAACAAGGACCTTGCTATCCACAACAAACTAACCGAGTCCTCTAGCTGGTCCCCAGCTTCCTGTTGTTTCTGTGCCTCCATCTGTACCTGTGCCTTGGTCTTGTAGGAACCGTACAGCCAGTCGATGGTATCCGGGTCCACCTCCTCCCCCTGGCCCTTCTCGTCTAGCTCCTGCTGTATGCGCTTGGCCATGTTCTCCTGTCGCTTGCTGCTCATGGCTGATAGGGAAACATAGTGAGAACATTATAAAATAGCTTCAGAGTATGCATTGGGTACTCTAGGGAAACATAGTGAGAACATTATAAAATAGCTTCAGAGTATGCATTGGGTACTCTTAATAAATATATCAGCAAAGATGACATTCTGAAAACATTATAAAATACCTTCAAAACATGTATTAGACACTTTTGACACAAAATTTAAGAAAACATGGCTTCCAAATATGCCTTAAGAACCTCCACATTAATTATAAGAAAACATGATTTCAAATATGCCTTAAGAACCTCCACATTAATTATAAGCAAACATGATTTCAAAATATTCCTTAAGAACCTCCACATTAATTATAAGCAAACATGATTTCAAAATATGCCTTAAGAACCTCCACATTAATTATAAGTGAACATGATTTCAAAATATGCATTAGACCCTTTTATCATACAATAAAAGAAAACATTTCTGTGATTTTATGAAATATTTACCTTTCCCAGAGAACATTTGAAATTTTTCAATGTTTTTCTATATGAAAAATTAAGATAGAATTGAGACGGAATAGTGGCGGGATTTACACATAATGCTTTAATTCTGCCCAGAAAAATGAGAGAATCAATTTTACGCCCTGGAAACAAATTTGTTTTCTGAAATGTTTCAGGTGTAAATCTTCAGACTGTTCCTGGCGCAAAACATTTTACATTTGTGAGAAGCGGAAAAGGTGACGGAATTGTGAACTTATCATTTTAATACTTGTACTTTCAGACTTAGACTTTTTTGGCATGATAGCTGAGTTAGAGCATCAAGCAGGTTTGAAAAGGTCCCATTACACAGTATTAATTCCTGTAAAACTTAGAATATTTGTACTACTACGGTAAATGCATTGTGTACATACATGCAAGTGTTGAATTGGAAAATTACCAGGAATTGGAAAGCCTTATGTAGACCAGGTACCCTTTAGTACTTCCCCTTGTTTGATTGAATTCGGGGACATTACCAGAAATTTATAAAGCCTAATGTAAACCAGTAATACCTTGAGTACTGCCCCTTGTTTGGTTGAATTGGAACATTACCAGGAATTGGAAAGCCTTATGTAAACCACTTGTTTAGTAGATTTAGGCATAACACCATCTATGTATACCTTATATAACCAGATACATGTAAGTATTGCCACTTGTAAGGCAGATAGCACATTTTTTCATAGGATTATGGAGGGAAAATGTCAATTGAATAGCATTTCCCATATCAGACCTCAACAATGGTGTCACAGAGAGAAATTGATATGCACAAAAACAGCTGAAAAAAACGCCTTCTCAATGAGTGAACTTATTGTGAAATATTATTGTCTATAATTTAGTGATATTATGAAATATTGGCCAGGTGTGAAAACAGTAATTTAAATTCAGCCTGTAATCTTAGTTCTGCCCATAATCTAATTTCTGCCCACATTTTGAAATTCCGCCCACCAAATTAACAAATTTATCAGTTTTCCACCCAGAGTTGGCCCATAATCTGCATCTCTTCTTAAAATCATATGCATAAAAAACCCTAGAAATCATTTTTATGCCCATAACTTAGTTTCCAATTCCGTGCCTCTTTCAATTAAAGTTCTTGTATGCGTTTGATGCTTCTTGCAGGAACAAGGCAAAAAGTGATGACATCAGTTTTATGGATAAAGGTTGCCCTATTAATGTTAGTTTCATTGTGTTTATGAATAAGTATTGGCCATAAATCTAGTAATAGCTAAAATGTGAACCAGAATGCCTTTTATGAAAGTGGTATCTCTAAAAAACATAAACTGTTAAAGCTAACAACCACTTTGCCTAATGCTGTTAAATTGTAACCAAATAAAAATTCACAAGGGCATCAAAGTCATNGAGTGTTCACCAAGAGACTACTAGTTTGTGACCGAGTGTTCACCAAGAGACTACTAGTTTGTGACCGAGTGTTCACCAAGAGACTACTAGTTTGTGACCGAGTGTTCACCAAGAGACTACTAGTTTGTGACCGAGTGTTCACCAAGAGACTACTAGTTTGTGACCGAGTGTTCACCAAGAGACTACTAGTTTGTGACCGAGTGTTCACCAAGAGACTACTAGTTTGTGACCGAGTGTTCACCAAGAGACTACTAGTTTGTGACCGAGTGTTCACCAAGAGACTACTAGTTTGTGACCGAGTGTTCACCAAGAGACTACTAGTTTGTGACCGAGTGTTCACCAAGAGACTACTAGTTTGTGACCGAGTGTTCACCAAGAGACTACTAGTTTGTGACCGAGTGTTCACCAAGAGACTACTAGTTTGTGACCGAGTGTTCACCAAGAGACTACTAGTTTGTGACCGAGTGTTCACCAAGAGACTACTAGTTTGTGACCGAGTGTTCACCAAGAGACTACTAGTTTGTGACCGAGTGTTCACCAAGAGACTACTAGTTTGTGACCGAGTGTTCACCAAGAGACTACTAGTTTGTGACCGAGTGTTCACCAAGAGACTACTAGTTTGTGACCGAGTGTTCACCAAGAGACTACTAGTTTGTGACCGAGTGTTCACCAAGAGACTACTAGTTTGTGACCGAGTGTTCACCAAGAGACTACTAGTTTGTGACCGAGTGTTCACCAAGAGACTACTAGTTTGTGACCGAGTGTTCACCAAGAGACTACTAGTTTGTGACCGAGTGTTCACCAAGAGACTACTAGTTTGTGACCGAGTGTTCACCAAGAGACTACTAGTTTGTGACCGAGTGTTCACCAAGAGACTACTAGTTTGTGACCGAGTGTTCACCAAGAGACTACTAGTTTGTGACCGAGTGTTCACCAAGAGACTACTAGTTTGTGACCGAGTGTTCACCAAGAGACTACTAGTTTGTGACCGAGTGTTCACCAAGAGACTACTAGTTTGTGACCGAGTGTTCACCAAGAGACTACTAGTTTGTGACCGAGTGTTCACCAAGAGACTACTAGTTTGTGACCGAGTGTTCACCAAGAGACTACTAGTTTGTGACCGAGTGTTCACCAAGAGACTACTAGTTTGTGACCGAGTGTTCACCAAGAGACTACTAGTTTGTGACCGAGTGTTCACCAAGAGACTACTAGTTTGTGACCGAGTGTTCACCAAGAGACTACTAGTTTGTGACCGAGTGTTCACCAAGAGACTACTAGTTTGTGACCGAGTGTTCACCAAGAGACTACTAGTTTGTGACCGAGTGTTCACCAAGAGACTACTAGTTTGTGACCGAGTGTTCACCAAGAGACTACTAGTTTGTGACCGAGTGTTCACCAAGAGACTACTAGTTTGTGACCGAGTGTTCACCAAGAGACTACTAGTTTGTGACCGAGTGTTCACCAAGAGACTACTAGTTTGTGACCGAGTGTTCACCAAGAGACTACTAGTTTGTGACCGAGTGTTCACCAAGAGACTACTAGTTTGTGACCGAGTGTTCACCAAGAGACTACTAGTTTGTGACCGAGTGTTCACCAAGAGACTACTAGTTTGTGACCGAGTGTTCACCAAGAGACTACTAGTTTGTGACCGAGTGTTCACCAAGAGACTACTAGTTTGTGACCGAGTGTTCACCAAGAGACTACTAGTTTGTGACCGAGTGTTCACCAAGAGACTACTAGTTTGTGACCGAGTGTTCACCAAGAGACTACTAGTTTGTGACCGAGTGTTCACCAAGAGACTACTAGTTTGTGACCGAGTGTTCACCAAGAGACTACTAGTTTGTGACCGAGTGTTCACCAAGAGACTACTAGTTTGTGACCGAGTGTTCACCAAGAGACTACTAGTTTGTGACCGAGTGTTCACCAAGAGACTACTAGTTTGTGACCGAGTGTTCACCAAGAGACTACTAGTTTGTGACCGAGTGTTCACCAAGAGACTACTAGTTTGTGACCGAGTGTTCACCAAGAGACTACTAGTTTGTGACCGAGTGTTCACCAAGAGACTACTAGTTTGTGACCGAGTGTTCACCAAGAGACTACTAGTTTGTGACCGAGTGTTCACCAAGAGACTACTAGTTTGTGACCGAGTGTTCACCAAGAGACTACTAGTTTGTGACCGAGTGTTCACCAAGAGACTACTAGTTTGTGACCGAGTGTTCACCAAGAGACTACTAGTTTGTGACCGAGTGTTCACCAAGAGACTACTAGTTTGTGACCGAGTGTTCACCAAGAGACTACTAGTTTGTGACCGAGTGTTCACCAAGAGACTACTAGTTTGTGACCGAGTGTTCACCAAGAGACTACTAGTTTGTGACCGAGTGTTCACCAAGAGACTACTAGTTTGTGACCGAGTGTTCACCAAGAGACTACTAGTTTGTGACCGAGTGTTCACCAAGAGACTACTAGTTTGTGACCGAGTGTTCACCAAGAGACTACTAGTTTGTGACCGAGTGTTCACCAAGAGACTACTAGTTTGTGACCGAGTGTTCACCAAGAGACTACTAGTTTGTGACCGAGTGTTCACCAAGAGACTACTAGTTTGTGACCGAGTGTTCACCAAGAGACTACTAGTTTGTGACCGAGTGTTCACCAAGAGACTACTAGTTTGTGACCGAGTGTTCACCAAGAGACTACTAGTTTGTGACCGAGTGTTCACCAAGAGACTACTAGTTTGTGACCGAGTGTTCACCAAGAGACTACTAGTTTGTGACCGAGTGTTCACCAAGAGACTACTAGTTTGTGACCGAGTGTTCACCAAGAGACTACTAGTTTGTGACCGAGTGTTCACCAAGAGACTACTAGTTTGTGACCGAGTGTTCACCAAGAGACTACTAGTTTGTGACCGAGTGTTCACCAAGAGACTACTAGTTTGTGACCGAGTGTTCACCAAGAGACTACTAGTTTGTGACCGAGTGTTCACCAAGAGACTACTAGTTTGTGACCGAGTGTTCACCAAGAGACTACTAGTTTGTGACCGAGTGTTCACCAAGAGACTACTAGTTTGTGACCGAGTGTTCACCAAGAGACTACTAGTTTGTGACCGAGTGTTCACCAAGAGACTACTAGTTTGTGACCGAGTGTTCACCAAGAGACTACTAGTTTGTGACCGAGTGTTCACCAAGAGACTACTAGTTTGTGACCGAGTGTTCACCAAGAGACTACTAGTTTGTGACCGAGTGTTCACCAAGAGACTACTAGTTTGTGACCGAGTGTTCACCAAGAGACTACTAGTTTGTGACCGAGTGTTCACCAAGAGACTACTAGTTTGTGACCGAGTGTTCACCAAGAGACTACTAGTTTGTGACCGAGTGTTCACCAAGAGACTACTAGTTTGTGACCGAGTGTTCACCAAGAGACTACTAGTTTGTGACCGAGTGTTCACCAAGAGACTACTAGTTTGTGACCGAGTGTTCACCAAGAGACTACTAGTTTGTGACCGAGTGTTCACCAAGAGACTACTAGTTTGTGACCGAGTGTTCACCAAGAGACTACTAGTTTGTGACCGAGTGTTCACCAAGAGACTACTAGTTTGTGACCGAGTGTTCACCAAGAGACTACTAGTTTGTGACCGAGTGTTCACCAAGAGACTACTAGTTTGTGACCGAGTGTTCACCAAGAGACTACTAGTTTGTGACCGAGTGTTCACCAAGAGACTACTAGTTTGTGACCGAGTGTTCACCAAGAGACTACTAGTTTGTGACCGAGTGTTCACCAAGAGACTACTAGTTTGTGACCGAGTGTTCACCAAGAGACTACTAGTTTGTGACCGAGTGTTCACCAAGAGACTACTAGTTTGTGACCGAGTGTTCACCAAGAGACTACTAGTTTGTGACCGAGTGTTCACCAAGAGACTACTAGTTTGTGACCGAGTGTTCACCAAGAGACTACTAGTTTGTGACCGAGTGTTCACCAAGAGACTACTAGTTTGTGACCGAGTGTTCACCAAGAGACTACTAGTTTGTGACCGAGTGTTCACCAAGAGACTACTAGTTTGTGACCGAGTGTTCACCAAGAGACTACTAGTTTGTGACCGAGTGTTCACCAAGAGACTACTAGTTTGTGACCGAGTGTTCACCAAGAGACTACTAGTTTGTGACCGAGTGTTCACCAAGAGACTACTAGTTAGTGACCGAGTGTTCACATGTGCAGACTTCTAGTTTGTGACCGAGTGTTCACATGTGCGGACTACTAGTTTGTGACCGAGTGTTCACATGTGCAGCGTGACAAACAAACCCACCAACCAAACGACAGAGTGATTACGGTATACACCCACAAACTTTGTTTGCTGGGTTATAAAAATAGAAATGAAGATACAATACAATATCATTAATACTGAATCTCTCATATGAAAAATGCAACAGTTGATAATAAATGTATTATAAATATGATAAATTAATAATACTGTTCACAATGAAATGACAATGCCACATACCAGGCTTCTGCACAGGCCCTATCCTTAGGAAACACTGGTCGATCATCCAGGTACTGGAGGTTCTTCTAAACACACACATGACAATGTTAGTTAATTACAAAAATATTCATACAACCATATACAGATTCCAGGAAAATGCTGGTTAACATACATTCAAACGAGTTAAGAATACAAAGCTATTAATAAGTAAATCCTTAAATGATTTAGAAGAGATTAAGGAACGCCTAAATATGCAAAAAATATTTGCCATTTAAAATCCTCATTTGCAACAATGATGTGTTTTAGACACCCGATGCTTTTCGGACAGTGATTTGACTAAAATATAAAATAACTGTCAAAAATGTCTAGTGCTCTTTATATTACCCGCCTAAAAAACACTAAATAATACATACAATGCATTACGAAATTCTTTCTTGACAGTTGAGATGCAGGGTTCATGCATGGCTACTCACCAGTCTCACAATCAGTGTCTTCCTGTAGTTAGGGAGGTTGCGTATCACCTCATTACCCATCAGATTGAGTACTCTCTGAATGGAGATACATCACGGGTCAATACATACTCATTACATCAGCCAAGAGAACAGTAATGTCATATAAAACATATCACAAGGAAATAAATCATAGGCCACATTTAGCATAAGACCAATTTTTGCATGAAGTGGCTCATTTATGGAAAACAATAATGATATGCATTGTTATCTCTTTTTGTCATTAACTGATCAAACTATAAGTGCTCCACATGATTAATTCAGTATTTTTAACATTTTTATATGAAGACAGCCGTTTTATTAAAACTAATTTAGAATGTATATTTAACATTAAAACAAAAATGTAACAGGTAAAAGGTTCATACCAGATTCTCCATTTTTTCAAAGATATCCACGATGGCTGGGTCCGTGATCTTGTTATGTGAGAGATCCACACAGCTGAGCTCCCTACAGTCGGCCAGGTGGGCCAGGTCGTCCACCGTGGACAGCCTACAGTGGGAGATCTGCAGGTTGTGCAGGTGGGGAATGCACGCTGAAGTCATACAAGTCTTGTTGTGAGAAAACTTGGCTTAATGCATGTGCGCAAAGTCTCGTCTCGGACGGATTAGCCTGTGCAGTACGCACAGGCTAATCAGGGACAACACTTACCGCTTTTATGATTTTTTTTTAAAGGAAGTCTATTTTTAATGAAAATCCAGTCTTAGCGGAAAGTGTCGTCCCTGATTAGCCTGTGCAGACTGCACAGGCTTATCTAGGATGACATTTAGTCACATGCAGTACGCCCAGTTTTCTCAGAACGTTTCAATCAAATGTGAAAGAAATAAAGACTTTTTGGATGTTTTGTCAATGCCTGTGCTGTTTCACAGATGATGTAAGTTAAAACCAAACAAACTAATTATATCAATATACACGTTCACATTTTAGTCTTTCTTTATTTTACTGAAAAAAAAAAATCTGTTTTTCTCAGCAAAAACCTTAACAACTAACGCTCTATATTTTTAATTTAAGAAATGTTTGCCACTCTAGAGGAATTACCCAACCATGCATATATTTTGTTATCGAATATTGAAAACAATATCAGCACAGCTGGTGATGTGATACGAAAAAAGCATATTCAATTACCAGTAATGATCTAAGCGCACATGATACAAAATAGGTATGAGTGGTATGCATATAAAGAACAAAATTCCTAAAAAAAAAAATACAAACACTTACAGATATTTTCTATCTTGGAGATGAGATTGTTGCTCAAATTGAGGGTATCTAGCTGTACAAGGGCTTGGAGGTTCTCAATTATAGGGATCAGGTTCTGCTGTAGGTACAAGCAGCGGAGCGCGGTCTGATTCTCCAGGTTCTCAATCCTCTGAATGCCATTGCATTCCAGCCACAGGCATTTAAGGCCGGTGTACTCTTCCAGGCTCTCTATTCTGTGTATACCTAAATAACATGGACAATATGGAGATCTTTTGCATCTGAGAAAAATGGGCCTCTTCTGAATTTTGTGGCACAAATAAATTTCACAATAATGCCTTTTTTCTGTAAACAACCGGTACTTATTTATACAACTAAAATTGTTGGGGTTTAAAAATGATTTTGTATTCCAAAGTAATTCCTTCATGAAAAGAAATGTATTTTATATACAGTTGTATTTACCTTTGTAATGTAAATATAATACATCATTTAAATATGGGGTTGTGTAGAGTTTCATATCCTTGCAATGCTGGCGGAGGAACTTCTTATTCAGTCTGCAATAAAACAAAATTATCTTTATGACACCAGACTAGTTTGCATGATGGTTATCTGTTTCTGTCAAGCAAAATGGTCATTATGTTGTAGACTTTATCATCTATGCTTTTTTCAATAAATAAATCTAAATACACTGGATAAATATTTCATCACATTTTTTCATTTTCTATAATCTTACCTAAAATATTTATCATCTTCCTTTTCTTTTTCTGTTAATGTGTCCTCATTTTTATTATTTCTGTCCACAAAGTTGGTTTCATTCTTGTTAGGATCTGTTTTCACTAAAACTATATCACTTTCTCCACTTGTAACATCCTCCGTTTGTATCTCAAGTTCTTCTAGTGCAGGCATGTCTTCAAAACCACTTTCTAAAATAGTTATAAACATTAATGGTTGTTTGTCTTTCTTAGTTCAAAAAAGTTCAGACAACTGTTGTCTTGAGAGATTGTTATAAGTTGCTATGTAAACGAAAATATTTACGCTGTTTTTTTTTTTTAAATCTATTTTTGCAAAATTTGCGTTAAATTTTACTGTAATTATTTTGTTTAAGCAACTTTAACTGAAAGATTAAAAAAAACATTAGTTTAATTTTCATATGATTCAAATTTGCATCAATACCATTACAGGCATTAATTAACTGATGCTCTTTCACATTGTAAATCATAATTTACCATTCTTTTCATCATAGGTGTCCTTCTCATCAACCACTTCAACAACTGGCATTTGCCCCTCAAAGATTTCTTCTATCAATGGCATCTTGCTGCAATAGGAGTTCTACTTTGAATGGAGAGACATACTGGTTTTCATCACTCACATGATCAATAACAGATTTCAGCAATTTTAAAACGGCTTGTTTGGAATAAATAATATGCTTCATTGAGTTATGCTTCATTATTTCATAGAAAACTATTAACATAGAAGACCAAATTGTGTTGCCTTATATATTCTCCTACAACAGCCTCCAGGGCTACAGGAGGCATACTTAAATATTCAAGTTTAATATTTAGCTGTTTTCAAGATAGTCTGTGCCCAAAATTTAACAAAAATAATAATTTATAGTCGTCTTTTTAAGCATTTATTCAAGTTTTCATTTGTAAACAAAAAAGCAACGAGTATTATAATCCTTTTATAGTTCCCATGGGGTTCTAAGTGTTTATATCAGGAGGCACTTCTACATTTGCAAATATGATAAACATGTTAGGAATAAATAATGTTCTTGAAAATGATGGATATATTTGTTAGGAATTGTGTAGATATATTCAGCATAAATGAATATGATTACAGAAATGCCACTTTTCTTACAGGTCTTCTTATTAAAATAGAGCTATGTCATTAACTAAATAACTTCAGTAAACAGCTTGTATAATACTGATGCTCGATTGGTCATTGTTGGCTCGGGTACTACTTAAATGTACCCTGGGTACAAACAAATTACTTAAACATACACAGTCAATTTAGACTACACCTGAGTTTTATTCCCGCCCGAAATCCGATAAACAGGCTACAGAATACGAAACAAATTCTCTATGAACAAAACCTGCCTCAAACTTGTTTTCTGAGTATTAGTTTTGATAATTTAGATGCCATTTTACAAAATATTAACATTTATATGACCAAAATTTATTTAAAAAAATAAATAGCAGACAACAACCAATTTAGCTTAAGAATTCCCGATTATATTTTTGTATATTTTTTGTACCCAGGGTACATTTAAGTATACATAAGAGTACACAGGGAACATTTAAGTAGTACCAGAGCGGACAATGACCAATTGAGCAAAACTGACTGTAACTGTTTGATGAAGATTACTTTTTTTCAAAAGTCATGCAACATTACTAACATGAACGTTTGAGCTTAACTTCCCATGTAACATGAAACTATAAAGAATATTTTAAGTTATGGTAGAAGATCTTATATTTCATGTGTTATACTAGGATAAACAAGAAAGAAAAAATGGCATTCAAATTCTAAAACTGAATATTTCCCTGGGCCCATAATAAATAGATGCTTGCCGTTAAAAGATTTATTCTATCATATAATATATAAAATGAAGATTTCATTAGAAAAATCTGTAATGGCATAATGCTCTGGAACATTCTGGAAGAATACAATTTAAACAAAATCAGTCGTATGCAACAGAGACACAGAAGCACTGAAGATATTTTATGAACTTTTTTATGTTTAACTTAAGAAAAACGGTATTCTACAATCGAAAACCAATTTAAGTCAAATAAAACAACAAAGTAAAAGACGAGTACCTGCACTTTCGTATTCGTGTTTACAAACCGCTGTACCACGTGTTTTGACTTGACAAACTTCAATGCAAAATCAAAATCAATAAGATTAAATAAACACATCAACAAAGCGTCGTAGCAACGAACAGAAGATTATTAAAGGGAGGTAATTTCACAGGTGCGCAGATAGAACCACTAAGCGAAAAATATAAAGTAATGCTCCTGCAATCATGAAACGTTCAATAAACCGTGCAATTTTATTAGTGTAGCATCGATCCATACCGAACAGTTGTGTCTTTCCACCTTCGCTTGGAATCTGCATACAAAATAATGTAATTACCAGCTGATTATTAGTAAACACCGAACCATGAAGTTCCACGTACTGTGGTCATTTTTGCTCACTGTGTCCATCCTAATCTGCCTGAAAGGGAAAGCTCTTAGATAATAAATAAATAAATATAAATAAATTTTATTTTGAGTCGGCAAGACATATAACAAGTAACATAAGCTGCAAAGCTTTTAACCGACTAAACAACAAGTGTAAGCAATAAAACATGAGTAAAACAGCTAAAAAGAAAGATGAAATACATGTTTTTGAGGGCGAAAACACAAATTAAGACAATAAATTACATGCAACACTGAAATAGGTTTGACAATATTAAAGCATAAATAAAATTTGAGGCAATTAAAAACTGTGTAGGAAGCTGCTGATCTAGACCTGCTAGTAGGACTAAAAACTGCAATAAGACGACAGAATAAGAAACTGAATTCAAAAAGAAACACAAAAGTGCGACAGATAAAAAAGTGCTAAGAACGAATATCACCTCGAATCAGATTCGAAATGAACTGATCAGCAGCTTTCTCACAATAAAAACAAAATAAAGCATGAAACAAACTAGAAGCAAACTAGAAGCAAGCACAGGCAATCAAAATAAAATAATACATACTACATAAGCAAAACAAAGACATCAAAAGCCACTAAACACAAATTAGAAGCAAGCACAGGCAATCAGAATAAAATACTAAATAATACATAAGCAAAACAGAGACAGCAAAAGCAACTAAACACAGCGTGGCATGCAGCTCCAGAACTTTATGTACCTATGTAACTTTACAGGAAGAACATTTGCATTCTTTGCCAGTCCAGTTCATCATAAAGCTTTTAAATTGGTTAAAATTACTTGCTTTCCTGTGGCTTTCTGGTAAAGCATTCCACAGAGCTGGAGCTGCATGCCGGAAGCTGTTGGTACCATACTTAGTAGACTTGACTTGGGGAATCTCAAGAAGATTGGTATACCTGAAGTGATAACGAGATTCACGTTTGATAACAAGGTCATTTAGAACAGGTGGAGACATTCTATTTATAATTTTGAAGGTTTCAAGTGCAATAACTCTGGTTCTTCTAATGTATAGACTAGGCAAGTTTGCTTTTGTAAGTAATTGGTCATACGAGCTGTTGTAATCATCATATACGAAGCGAAGAGCTCTCTCTTGTATTTTTTCAATTTTGTCTGTGTTACTTTTAGAACAGAAATGCCAAGTTAGAGGGCAGAAACTGAAATTTGATAAGATAAATGAATGGAAAATGGTCAGTCTACTAAGACGACAGAGGTTTTTCCCTATTCTTTTCAAAATATTTAGCTGTTGTGCTGCCTTACTGCAAATGCTACTAATGTGGTGATCAAAATTTAGGTTTGAGTCTAAGTTTACTCCTAGAAGTTTAACAACATCGTCACATTTAATATTAGCGTTACTTATGTCGAGAGAAGGGTTTTTGGAAGCGGTTCTTTTTCCAATAGCTATAGCTTGAAACTTGTCGGGATTGGCTTGCATACAATTAAAAGTAAACCAGTCTATAAGGATATTGCTTTCTTCTTGTAGAACTTTAACAAGGTCATCAAAATTTGTGGAACAGTAGGAAAGTGTATTATCATCTGCATAATTATAGAGTGTGCCCTTGTGAATAAAATAAAAGATATCATTGATGAAGACATTAAATAGGAGAGGCCCGAGTATGGAGCCCTGAGGTACGCCTTTGATAATATGAGCCCAGGAGCTTACAGAACTACCTATTTTGATTTGTTGTTTCCTATGGGATAGATAAGAAGTTAAAAGATCAATAGAGTTGTTAGATAGACCATAACATTTAAGTTTGCATAGGAGAATATCATGGGGCAGGCAGTCGAACGCCTTTGATAAATCCATCAGAACTGCAGCAACATATTGGTCGGAGTCTAATGCAGATTTCCAATCCTCGACAAGTTTCAAGAGTGTTGTTTGGCATCCATGCCCTTTCCGAAAAGCACATAAAAAGTTGTTGAAAATCTTATCAAAGTGTATAGTAAGTTGATTAGCCAGAACCTTTTCGAATTTTTTTGAAGGAGCAGGTAATATGCTTACAGGTCTATAGTTAGACTTGACTAAGGGATCATCTTTCTTATAAACTGGGGTTACCTGTGCTTGCTTTAGTCGATCAGGGAATATACCAGAGTCAATAGAATTGTTAATAAAGTATGTATAGAAAGGGACCAGTGACTGTGAACCTAATTTTAGGAGTTTTATAGATATTTTGTCAATTCCAGTAGCTTTTTTCGCATTAAACTTCCGTAAAATATTTGAAACAGTTGATTGTTCCACATGTGAAAAATTAAATGAATCTGGGGGAATATTTTGCCCTAGTATTTTGTTTATACTTGGATGGTTATTTTCATCAAAGGTGAAATCTTTTCCAATGTCTTTCGCGACATTTACATAGAAGTCATTGAAAATGTCAGCTACATCACTATTATCTGATATTGTCTTTTGATTATCATTGAGTATGATTTGACTCTGATTATTTTTTCACTTGTTTGACATATAAGGTTTTATTGTTTCCCATAAATCTTTAGATTTACAGCCACCAGTACACCTTTCCTGAAAAAAGTTATTCATAGATTTACGTTTAAGTTTTTTTTTACTAAATTTCTATTTTTACGATACTGTTCCCAGGATTTTGAGTTTTTCGTTTTAGTATACTTGTTATACGACATTTTTTTAGTGTAAATAGCTTTTCTTAGTTCTTTATTCATATAAGGTAACTGAACAGGCTTTCTGTATGTTTGTTTAAATGGAGCATGCTTGTTCATAATTTCAACAACATCATTTTCAAAAGTGTTGTACACCGAATCTAAGTTATCAGGATTACATGAATACTTTTCTACATTTAGTTTGCACAATTCTTAATTGTATGAATCAATATTGAAATTTTTAAAGCTTCTGTAAGTAATTTTCTGTTTCTCATTTCTGGGGACAGTATTGTTTATAACAGTACTTATCATATTGTGACAGTCACTAATACCGGTTGAGAAATTTAGAGTTCTGATGCACAAATTTTTACTATTTGTCAAGATGACATCCAGTAAGGATGGTGAACAGTCCTTTTTACAACATGTTGGATTTTTAATAATGTTGGACAGATTAAACATTTCTTAAATATCTAATACAATTTTACTTTTAGTATCACAAAGAAGATCATAATTCAGGTCGCCAATGACAGCATAGTGATCGAAAACACTTATACATTTGTCTAAAGTTTTGCAAAAGCTATCAGAAAAAGATATATTGTTCATGCTTGGTGGCCTATAGACGCAGAAGAAACACCATTTTGATTTATTTAAATTGACTTCATATATGATATTTTCGAGGTTGTCTGACTCAAGGTCATTACGTCTTCTAGACGGGATGTCATTTCTTATGTATGCAACTAAACCACCCCCGTTTATGTCCCTGTCTCTACGTTCGAATTTGTAGCCGGGGACCTCAAAGATAGCACTGCGATATGAGCTGTCAATTTTAGTCTCAGATATATATAACAGATCTACAAGTTTATCGATCAATACTTCGTGAAGTTCAACAAATTTTGATTTTAGACTGTTTATATTTAAATGCGCCACAATAAATTT